>JARJLU010019997.1:5000-10189 GCA_030272975.1 Sparidentex hasta | reverse complement strand
ATTATGGATCTGATCGGTGTGATGTGAGATCAGCTGATGTTTTATTATCACTGCCCTCCGGCTCTACAGTTTTACATTTCACCGTCCTCCTGTCGACTTCTCACACAGCGAACATGAATCACTAACAGCTGATTCGAGCCACAGGCGGAGAAACTGCCTCCAGAACTTTTTCTCTTCGGAGACTTAATGAAAAGAAAGAACGAGAGATAAAAGATTCATTAACAGATTTATGAATATGTGCATTTTGTCAACCTCTCTGTCAGAACAGTGCTGTGAGATCAGCAGCAGACTTCAGATCAGCTTTACTTCAGTTGAGACGGATCCAATAAAATACGGCCCATCAGAATCAGAACATCTCCAGCTCAGACCTCAACCAGCAGCCGTCAGCTGAACAGTAATGAGGGTCACTGGTTCCATCCACGGCTCCAACTGGCTCCAAGAGGTTAGGAAGTAACAAAGGACAAATACTCTGTTACTGTCCTCCAGTTATATCCAGAGTCTCTGTGTGACTTCTCCTCTCTACACCTGAACTTTCTCCTCCTCACAGCTTCACAACAGCCTCGTTACTTTACTTTGATGCATCTGAGGTGAATTCTGGATTCTTGTTATTTCCCATCGTCAGCAGACTGATGTCGACGTATCAGAGCACAAAGAGACGAGACGAAGCTGTAAGAAGCCGTAAACAGACAGAGAGGGAGGCTGGAATGTGGAGAAAAGGCGTGTTAGTGTCTCGTATCTGCAGAGAGTTTCTGATTTTCTCTCTTTGTTGCTGCTCGGGACGCTTTACCAACCCAACATGTGTCTATTTGACGTCCTGGGAATGAGACTCAACAATCAACTGTCTTTGTGGTGCGTTCAGGAACAGCTGGGACAAATCCTACTGATTCTACCTTTAACTTTAATAGTCTTTGAATTCTATTAATATGACGTGAGCTTCAGTTAGCTTTGAGCACAAATGTCTTTCAGAGGGAGACTTTTTACTCTGATACTCTGAGTCCATGTCAGAGCCTGAACTCTGTTACTGTGCTGGAGGAAACAAGCTGGATCAGAACTTCTACTTTTACACGAGTACCTGAACGTCTCCTGAGGACAGACTGTGAGTGCAGCCCTGCAGGATCACCATGTTACTGATCATATTATAAATCTCATTATCACTTTGTGCTGCCAGTATAACTCAGTTTTCCAACAGCTAGAACAGGTTGTTGGGTTTTTATAGGATCATTAAAGGTTTTTAAAATCCAAATCTGCAAAGAGACGCAGCTGTCAGACGATAGTGGAGTAAAAACACAATATTCACCTTGAAGTTTGAAGCAGCACAGACTCAAGTACTCATATTTAAAAGTTATACTCGACTAGATTTACTTGAGTAACCCGCGGAGAGCCAGGCTCAGTTAAACCTTCACTGTGGGATTCAAACCAACACCTGAGCTGCTGCGTCTATTCCTGCTGCAGTCGAGTCTCAGCGGACAAAGTTTGTGTTGTGTAACAGCAGTGACGATGACTCATGTGTCCAGAAATAGAGGAGAGCGCCCACGCAGCGCCGAGACGTTCAGGGACTACACGAGAGAAACCCAAACTGTGAATGTTCAGACAGAACCAGAACCAGCACCAGCAGAGAGAAGATCAGCTGTTCTCTCACTGACGTTCTCAAACCGACCAACACTGAACCAGAACCAACACAGCTTTTTAAACTATGACCAGTTAGAAAATACACAATACATTCTGTTTACTATCATTTTCAGGATTATGATGTTTTTCACTCCGCTCCATTTTCTTATGTTTAAATTCATGTTTTTTTTTCTCTTTTCAGTGTTTTATGTGTTCTTATGAAGCAAATTCAATTAAAAGTCAATGTCAAAATAAAATACACAACGTAAACAGAGGTGACGTGTTCAGGTCAGGTCTCAATTTGTAAAGTAGCTAAAACTGTCAGTTATAGAAGCGTTAAAAGGGAAGTCCATGTAAAACGTGTGAATCAGCACAGTATCCCAGTAAATGTACTTAGTTACATTCCATCACTGTCCGTGTAAATGACTTCTGCTTTATAAAGTAATAAATTGGTGTTTTACCTGCTGTAGTTTTGTGTTTCTGCACCAAAGCTGTTGAAAATGTTAAAAACAACTCAAAATTGTTAATAAATATATTTAATGTTTCTGTATTTGTGTAACTTTTTGCAGCGTTAGCAGCCTGTAAATATTGATAAATATTTTTTATTCAACAGATGAAACATTCGAGTTTAAAGGTCCAACATGTCAGAACGAAGATGTTTGAGTCTCGTCAGTATTTGACGAGTTGTGACTCAAGAATCAACTTTTCTTACAAAATGGACTTTAATTCTTTAATCATATTAATCAAATAAGGTGAATTAGTGTAAAGTCGACTAACAGTAAGAGAAGTATTGGTTCTGTTGTCAGATATTTTGTACAACAATGAAAGTTTTCACATTAAAAACATTTAATAAATGTGTTTTTATCAACTTCCTAGGAATGAATTTCACAAACTACTTTTCCCATCATGCACTGTGCTCTGGGCAGGATGTAGCAGTACCTGCAGCACACCTTATCGCTACTAAGAATACAACAAACACTTTAACATATATTTTTAAAAACATAAAAGCTCAAGGCTAAAACTTTAATACATCTTATTTATATACATTTTTAAAACACGCTCAAAATATAACAGACTAAAATATATATCTAACTAAATTACTCAGTATAACAATAATCATGTTGCATTTGAGAGATTTATTTTATTTAACAAACATCAAAATGTTCGGCTGAATAATGTAATGTGTGTAATATTAATAAAATATAGAAGATTATTCAGATAACGCGACTCATAAAACAACCTGATGACAAAACTCTTCTGTCATTTTAAGCCTGATTATCTTAATCAACAAGATCTGATGGAAAGTTTAGGCTAAAACTTAATTCTAACAACAGAAAATTACAGTTTTGTGTTCAGACATTTTTTACAGTGTAGCGCCACGTGTGTCCTGTTATCATGGAGGTAGTTTTATTTTTATAAATGAGGCTGAAATTTTGTGTTAAATGGAAAACAAAATCCTCAGTATGAAGAGATTTAACTGCAGCAGTCTGTCACACACACACACACACACACACACACACACACACACACACACACACACACACACACACGCACACACACACACACGCACACACACACACACAGCAGGCTCTTTCTAGCTCCCACAGGACAGTAAACCCATTATTCACAGCTCCAGCAGGTTCAACAGGACACGAGTCATCAGAGCCTGTTATACTTGTGATTATGTACAGTTGGAACAGAACCGGTCCCATTCACACGTCTCAGAGGTCACATGTCTCTGTGACCTCTGACCTCTGACCTCCAGTTCCGGGCCAAGACGGTGATGAAGCTCACACAAGATGTGTTTTAAAACTGAAACATCATCATCAACAGCATCACATCCATCAGCAGCATCTGTGGCTCACTGTTACCATGACAACGCCTCTCTCCCACACAGAACCGACCCAGCTCGGCCCGCCACGTGAACAGAAACACCTCCAGCCAAACAGACTGAAGCACTGAGCCGCTCTGCTGTTTCTCTCCTGTCAGTCAGAGCTCACGGTTTACAGGTGAGGCTACAGCAGCTCTACGAGCTAAATGCTAACACCAGCTCACAACGATAACTATCATGCTGATGTTTAGTGGATAAAATGTTTACAGTGTTTTCCTGCCTACGTTAGCACGCTAACATTAGCTCGTTAGCAGTGAACACAAAGTCCAGTTGGCCACATGGACGTGTTCACCTGATGATGGCGCTACATTAAGAGTCAGAGTCAGTCCATCAGAGCCGAAGACATATTTAAGTCTATTTTTTATTTAGCCTTAATTTAGACAGCTAATCTCATTCTCTCTAGAGCTAGCTGCTGTTAGCACAGCTACAAACTTTAAAGGTACAGCTCCCCCAAAAGTGTCAAACCCAGTCCTGCTGTCCTCCATCCATGATGGAGGCAACATCAGATGTCATCATACAGCTCACCTGCTGTGATCACAGGTGAGAACACATCACTCACTGATCTGAGACCAGATTCAAACCTTTATCAACATGAAGTCTTCATGTAGCTGCTGAGCTAACAGTGTTAGCGTGTTGATCAGCAGACGAGCTGTTTGGAGACATTTGTTTGGTTTCTGTGGTTGTTTCTCTGTTTTAAATCAAGTCTCCAGCTTTATATCAGCAAGTGAACTGCTCCTTTAATATTGTTAAAGCCTGATCAAATAACATGATGTCAGCACTGCAGATAGATAGATAGATAGATAGATAGATAGATAGATAGATAGATAGATCATACAGGTTACATTATGATGTGAAATTAAAGGAGCATTTCAGAGATATTCTGGGATATCACGGGGAGGATTTGAGAGTGGAGGCCGGCCGGCAGATGTTGTGGTGCTGGGTGAGGAGGGGGGTGTTACATAAAACCATCCTCGCCTTCCTAATCCATCCTCCATCCCTCCATCCTCCATCCCTCCACCCGTCCTCTCCTCCGCGGCGTGCTCACTCTCAGCACCTCTTACATAACTTCACACCATCACACAGCAGCTCAGTCACACCTGATTATACCTCCATAACCTGACGATGACACATGTGTGTGTTGGAGGTGATGTGGAGAGTGAAGCGGCCGCAGGAGGGGAGGGGGGCGGCGCTCTGCCCCGCTGCGGCGCACCGCAGACCGGTATGTCACAGCACAGGCTCCCCCGGACAAGGTCGAGCACAGTCGGGAAGAGCCGGGCCGAAGTCCCGCTAAAAACTGCGACATTTCATTCCGACATCATCTTTACAGCAGCTGCTCCTGTAACATCTCCTCTGTGTTCACATCCCACAGTGTATTTTAATCCAAACTTCACTTCGTACTTCAGCTGAACATCGAACATCTCTGAATTATTCCTGTAATATTTAATAATCCTGCAGAATATTTCATATGACGTGTGTGATATCTAACACACATGTCCGAGCAGACAGGCTGATCCGGATCCAGGCTGTATTATTTCTACATTATCACACAGTTACAGTGTTGATCACCGCTGAGACGCCAGCGGACACACACGGCAGCAGCAGCCCGCAGCAGGGCGACAGAAGGCGGCTCTTACCTGTCAGCTGGTGCCGGTGTTGGTCAGAAACATCCAGCAGCTCCGTCATCAACTGT
>JARJLU010019995.1:1945-59214 GCA_030272975.1 Sparidentex hasta | reverse complement strand
CAATAATAGTTAATAATCTGGTCATCTAATACAGTACATGCACACTTTATCTGTTCTTCTTATGCCCACCGGTCCACTGCTGATTATTTATCTGTTTCAATTCAGCACCTTATATTTTATTCAGCACCTTATATTTTATTGCAGCACCTTATATTTTATTATATTTTATTTTAATAACTACCTCTTTTTATACACTATCTATACTGTGTATATTTGTACATAACTGTGTATATTTGTACTTACTGTGTATACGTGTACACTGCATTTTAAGAGTACTGTAATTAATATGTTATTTTTCTTTTTATTTCAGTGTGTTGCTTATATCTTTTAAGTATGTAAATGCTGCTGCTACGCAAAAATTTCCCAGCTTGGGATTAATAAAGTATATCTATCTATCTAGATAGATAGATAGATAGATAGATAGATAGATTCAGTCAAAGCATGACTGTGTTCATATGAAGCTTTAATTAATGGATTTTCATTGTGAACCCTGACAATGTGCCTCATTAGAAATTAAGAGAATATCTGACTTTTTGTTAGCAGCACGTATGTTATACATGAAATCAAGCTGAACACAGCTGGAGAAAAACAACATAAACGGCTCGTTTTTGTTTTCATTTTTTTTTGTGTCTTTTAGCTCATTGAAGTTCCAGGTAGACTTGGAGGATCAGACAGAAAAAGTCGCTACTGTGACGCTTATAGCACACTTTTTGAAATAAATGTGTTTCTTGCAGTCGGTTGTCATGGCTCATTTCAGTTTATTCACCTTCTATACTGTCCTTACCCCATCTGCATGATATGCTTTTGGTCAGAACACACACAGTTGTGAGACTTTCTTGTCATTTTGTCTACGCTAGCGGTAGCATGTTTACAGTGGAGTTATCACTATGGCTCGCCGAGATGCTTTTGTTCAACCATACCAGTTTGACCCAGAATCGGACCCAGAAGGAGAGGCTCCTGAAGAGCTACAGACTCTGTGGCTCCGGCAGGACATTTCAGAATGGTTAGTGTGTCTGAACAATGTTAGTTTGTTCGTATGTGTTGTTACATTTACTACCATGTAGCTAATGGCTAACAGCTAGCGAAAGCTGTGTTTGTCTCCAACACAGTCTCCAAACTCTTGGACACTGTTTGCATCGTCTCTGTCTCCAGTCTGCACGTTTCCAGACTTTTTACTGTGACAACCAAGCTCCATTGTAACATTATTAACATTAAACTCGCAAACGCCACTGCATAGCAGACCGAAGTGGAGCTCACTAGTTATCCAGTCTCAAGCTGACTTCACCATACTCATAGGCAACTCTAAATACAATCAAATTGCAGCGACACTTACCTGTGGCTCGGGTGCAGTTGCTGGGTCCCGTATGGTTGGGACTGATCCTTTTTTGGGGGTCAGTGTTGAGGCAAAGCCAGCTATGAACTGAAGAAGTCCAATGTGAAGTGGTTAGCACACACAAACAGGAACCGTAGGTGGCCCCCCTGACAGGGGAGTCTGCATCAATAATACAATGACAGATTTTTTGCAATGGTTTTGTACTGAAGGGAAAGGTGGAAATAAAGTGTCTCAGGACTTTACTACCCAATTAACAATACTGAAATTGTAAGTGCTGTTTTAAGTCCCATTTATCCCTTGTCTGAATGAAGGACTTGTCTTTTTTTCCTGGATTATAAGGGCCCCTCTAACAAAAAAGCCGGCCCCAACCTGGCCCCCAATTAAAACTGGTCTAGAACCGCCACTGGTGCCACCCACAGACCGGTCTGGGCAGGAACCCTGCACCCTGGTGCTGTGGTCCTGCACTTTGTACGCAATCCACCCTTGGCCACCTCCTTGTGACTCCACAGTAGATTTTATCCCCTCAAAGAAACATAATCCAAACAGTGATGAAATTCTTCAGCACACTGTCATTATGAGGACAATTAAGTAATATACAAATAATTTCTAGACAGGGTCGTGATCCATGAGAGGAAATTGAATATAATGCACCTACTACAATGACCAGGTGTGTCTCTGATCCTTAACTCACCTGCCTTCTATTGCACATTAAAACGCAGAGGTGGAAGATTTCCTAATAAATACAATTTCCCAACAATGAACATGGTGATGATATTACAGCTGCTCCTGTAACTGTATATAAGAAACGTTCAACATTCAGAGCAACACGACAACAACCTCCTCGACCATCTGTGTGACAGCCTGCTGAAGTTTGCTTGAAGGTAATTATATTAATCTCTTGTTTATTTTCTATGTGAGGTTGATGGCATACAGATTTAGCTGGTTTTCTGGAAGAAGTGTTCATCCATTCAAGTCTTTGTTACTTTGTTTTCAACAGGTCCGATCACTGTAACCATGCTGAAGGTAGCTCTTGTTCTTGGATGCCTCCTGAGCCTCGCGCTGGCTCAGCCTGTAAGTGAAACATTCTCATTCTCAACATCAACACCAGTCTTCTTATATGTTGATCCCTTTACTGTTATTGTAATAGTGTAATGTGGGCAATATCAAATGTGTGATTTGTGCATTTTCTGCAGATGAAGGCAGCACACAAACGAGTTGCTCGTTCAAGCTCTGGCTCTAACTCTGACTCTGGCTCTAACTCTGGCGAGGTTAAGTTTTTTTTGTCTATTGTCTAGAATTCACCATTCAACACACCTGAGTGTACTGTAAGATTGCTTAAAAACTCAACTTTGACAATTCATCTTTCTGAATCTCTCTCATTTTCTTGAACTGCACCACCACCCAGACTACAACTACAGCTGCAACAACTACCACTGCAGCTGCAACAACTACAGCTACAGGTGCAACAACTACAGCTGCAGCTGCAACAACTCTAAGTCCACAACAGATACTTGCGCTCATTCTTCAACTCCTTGGGCAGTAATGAACCCCGACTGAAGCAACTGTTACATCTACCACTGCATCAGCCTCTATGACGACTACCATAAAATAACAATCAAAAATGTATCCAGTGAATGACGACCACTTTTTAATGACGTCTGTTGTTAACATCAGCTTTGTGTCAGTGTCATTTCATCTGCTTCTTTCTCTTTCCTGATTTCAACGATGTTGTTTTAACCAGTGTTCTATTACTCAGCGTTCTAGTTCAAATTAACATGTCGATCGAAATCACTGTATTTTCTGCTCTATCTGCTTAATAAACTTCATCACTGCAAAACATGGAACAAATGTGTTTTGTCTTATCTGTATGTACGATAATGATAATTAATGAAGCTGTGTGGGAAAAAAAGGTGGTTTCCAACTGACAGATAGATGGATTGATGGATGGATGAATGGATGGATGGATGGACATCCATTACCAGGTCTCAGCTATCAAAGCAACATTAACAATGTTACAGTCACCACTCACTTCCGTAAATCTTATACTTAAGTTGCTTGGAATTCTGAATGCTTCTGGTTTCACTCCACCCTATTCCATACTTGTAAAATAAATAAATAGAAAAATAGCAAACTGGAATGGATTCTTATTTTCCAGTAACTACATGGTCCAACTGCGCATATTTGTATTGATTTTTCATCTCAAGAGGCACTGTATGGTTTCAAGAACCACATGGCTCAGAGTAACAAGAGGGGGATCAAATCAATTTATATCAACCTTGTATCACTGTCACTGTAGACACTCAGACAGATAGACAGACAGACAGACAGACAGACAGACAGACAGACAGACAGACAGACAGACAGATAGATAGAGCTACCACTGCACCAGTTTTACTAGTGCTACAAAATGAAATCTGAAATCAACCTCTAGCCAATAAGTGAATGACATCTGTTATTAACATCAGCTTTGTTTGGTGCCAGTTTTATTCCAACTGTTTCATTCTCTTTTCAGATTTTAACACGTTTTATTACTAATCATTATGTATGCACATCTGCTTAATAAACTTCATCAATGCAAAACATGGAACAAATATGTTCTTCTTCAAATACATATGTATGAGAAACATTAGCACACAATAAGTAGTTAAGATCAAGATCAACTATAATGCATTTATTATGAGGTATCTAATATTGTAGGGCAGACCGAGCAAGATGAGCCACTAGTTACATTTGATGACTTAACTGCAAAATGAAAGTGTATTTGTTTCAAATAATATGTACTACATGTACCTCAGGATGTGTAGCCCTGGAAAATAAAACAAGTTATGTAATTGTCATGGTTACAGAAAAATGACCAATCAAACCTTGCCTCAAGGTGGGGGTAAAATGAACAAGGGGTAGCGATAAAAACAACACTTTTAAGCACTGATATATACATTACAATATACCCGTTATCAGTAAGCAGCTTTTGGCGGATGCAATGATTTACTACCACAGCAACAGCTACGAATGCCACTGTATCAGCTACAACACTTTTTTATTTGTCATTCAAATCACACCTTAAAGTGCAGATCAGAGCGAAATGTCCCTGCAGATGGCTTGGAACAGTACAGGATAAAACCAGCAGCAAGTATTTACATAAAGATCAGTAAATAAAAAGTGTAAACATGAATACTATACAAGATATATTGCACATGTGTATTACTTATCAAGTGAAGCTACTAACGCCATGAAATAAATTCTGAAAGTTAGCAAGTAATCAATCAGTGAATGATGACGATTGCCTCAATTGTTAACATCAGCTTTATTTTGGGCCAGTTTGTAATTATAACAGTTTCAATGATGTTGTTTTAACCAGAGTATTTTGTAGATAGATACAACTTTATTCTCTGCAGTGTGTGCAAAACAAACATCTAATGCAAAAGATGGACAAGATATGTTGTTTTTCTTAAAAAGCATATGAGCTGTGACTCCAGAGGATTAAGATTTCTCCAGGCGAAGCTTTAAAGGAACAGTTCACCCAAATCCAGAAAATGTTTTGTGGAACAACCTCAACCGCCTTTCATTTTGTGGTTCCTTTAAAACTACAACATCTTTGGTGTCCTCACTCATGTTATTTCATTAATCCTGAATCTATCAACAAGGAATGGAGACAAATCAGCAATAAATGTAAAAATAACTACTACACAGTATGTACAGCTTCATTAATTACTGATATACATAAAGATTGTAAGGAAAAACACATTTGTTCCATGTTTTGCAGTGATGAAGTTTTTTAAGCAGATAGAGCAGAGAACACAGTGATTTTGATCGTCATGTTTATGTGAACTAGAATGCTGAGTAATAGAACACTGGTTAAAACAACGTCGTTGAAATCAGGAAAGAGAAAGAGGCAAGTGAAATGACATTGACTCAAAGCTGATGTTACCAACAGACGTCATTAAAAAGTGGTCGTCATTCACTGGATACTTTTTAGATTTTTATTTTATAGTAGTGGTCGTAGGGGCTGATGCAGTGGTAGATGTTGCCGCTGTAGTTGTAGTCTGGGTGGTGGAGCTGTTCAAGAAAATCAGAAAGATGAATTGTCATGATGAGTTTTTCAGTAATCTTACAGTATCTGACACTCAGGTGTGTTGAATGTTGAATTCTAGAGGGCAGAGAAAACACTCACCTCGCCAGAGTTAGAGCCAGAGTCAGAGCCAGAGCTTGAGCAAGCAACTCGTTTGTGTGCTCCCTCCATCTGTAGAAAATCCACAAATCACCCATCTGATAATGCCCACATTATACTATCAAAATAATAGTAAAGGGATCAACATGTAAGAAGACTGTTGTTGATGTTGAGTATGTGAATGTTCCACTTACAGGCTGAGCCAGAGCGGGGCTCGGAGGCATCCAAGAACAAGTGCTACCTTCAGTATGGTTACAGTGATCGGATCTGTTGAAAAGAAAATGAAGAAGACTTGAGCAGATGAAGAGTTTTCCTGATAGCAGTGCCAGAGGAGACATAACAAAGAGCTCAAGGCGTCAACCTGGCCTCCGAATTCCCCAGATCACATCAAGCAATCCCTGGGATGTGCCAGAACAAGTCCAGGAAGGATCCAGGAAGGCTTCACCGCTCAAGGATCCACCACCAATGCCCTTTGCCAGGCCCCCAGGTGTCCCTACAGAGATCCTGTGTGGGGCCTCCATTTAACCTCCTAAACAAAGTCCGACTAAACCCACTGAATGCCATCTGCCCAGAACCATATAGGCCAGGGAGTCTGAGCTAATACCTGGCATCAGCTGACGCACTATGAATGTTCATCTCAACAGCTGATGTGTGAGTCATCTTTGTAGCATTCAGCTCTGAAGTGAACAGGAGGTGTTTTTTTATGCCAACTCATTGTCTGTGACTGTGTTAGTGTGGTTTTCGTGTGAGGTTGCAGGCTCACGCCTGACATTGCGAAATGAGTAGTGGACAGCTTTGTTGGTTAATCCAACACATGTGCATTCCCCAATTATAGTGGTCATTAATCTTTTTCCTTCTTACCATTAAAACCACACGGCTGAACATTCTGCGACACAAAAATGTACATATAGTACAAAAGGGGAGAATGCAACCGTGAATAAATGCAATAACAATGAATGATGGTCAACAAGTATGTACCAGATGAAGATGTGGTTGGAGATCCGTAATACTAATTTGACACTGGACAAAAAACCCACTAACAACCACCGACATCTGGATTTTGTGTTCAGTGGGAAAGGCCGATAACAGTAGCGATACCAGTACATGGAATAGGGACCCGTACCCACCAGTACCTTTTCTTGGTACTTTACTCTCTCTGTAATAAATGATGCTAAATCAGGCGTAACACAGGAATTTCTTCCAAAGAGGACAAAAACCTGGAAGTGCATGCAACTCTAATGAGGAAGGGTTCAAATGTTTACAAGGGTGTTCTTTAAAAGTAGAAGTTTCAACCACTAGAAAAAAGTGGTTCTAAAAACACCCATAGAGGATTGTAAAGTGGAAATGTTTAAATTGATTTATTAAGCAACATTTGTAGCTGTGTCAGGTGAAGGTACTGCAGACATCAGGTGGAAAACACAGTAAGTGCTAATGCTTGTGTTGAAATGTGCACAAAAAATATAGAGACTAGACAATTTTTTGTATTTCTTATCTTCTTTATTTATGCCATTAAAATCTCTCTACAGTGTGATCTATCTAATATCTTTAATGCACATTTTTTCACAGCTTCATTAATGTTTCTCATACACATGGATTTTAAGAAAAGCATATTTCATCCATGTTTTCTGTTTATCAATTTTATTCAGCACATACTGCAGACAATAGAAACCACAGAAAGAAACAGTTATGTCAAATCAACCCAAAGGGAAAAAAAGACAAAGTCAATAAAGACTGGTATAAATTCACTTTTTGATCCTTGGTTAACCAGGGGCAGGGGTGGAACCAGCTGTAGTAGTAGTTGTAGCTGCAGTGGTAGTTGTAGTAGGTGTGGCAGTAGTTGTTTGTGATTGAAGCAAGGCAGAAAGGGCTCGAAGAAGATCAATAATCTGTTGTGGACTCAATGTTGAAGTTGCTGCTGTTGTAGTTGTAGCCTGGGTGGTGGTACGCTAAAGAAAATAAGATGTTGTCAAAAATACAGCAGAGGAGTTTTAGGGTTTTTTTTTACAATAGTTGACATTCAGTTGTGTTGAATGTTGAATTCTAGGTGGTAGAGAAAAGTTCTCACCTCTTCTGAGCTTGAGCCAGAGCTTGAGCTAGAGTCTGACCGAGCAACTCGTCTGCGTGCTGCCTCCATCTGCAGAAAATCCACAAGTCACACATTTGATATTGCCTGATACTATTACAATAACTAACTATATCAACACATAAAGACACCTGTGTTGATACTGAGAATCAGAATGTTTCACTTACAGGGTGAGCCAGAGCGAGGCTCAGGAGGCATCCAAGCACAAATACTTCCTTCAGCATGGTTACAGTGATCAGACCTGTTGAAAAGAAAATAATAAAGACTTGATCAGATGAACAGTTTTTTTCAAAATATCAGCGAAATCACCCTTCCACCAACATCACATAGAAAATAAGCAATCAGAAGATTTAACTACCTTCAGATCTTCAGAACTTCTGCAGACTGTCTTGCAGATGATCAAAGGTTTGTTGTGTTTCTCTGGATGTTGAACGTTTCCTTTATACAGTTTCAGGACCTGATGTCATCTCTTCAGCATATTGCATTGTTGGGCAATTGCAAATATTATGAAATCTTCTACACGCACATTTTAAGGTGAGGAAATAGTCTGGGTAGCTCTCAGAGACACACCTGTACAGTATGATGGATACGACGTGTTTATTATAATGATCCTTGTAAATAAATGATGATAGCCAGTTGGATTTGTCTCAGATTGTTATCCATCTTTTTTCTTTTTTTTTTTCTTTTTTTTTTTGCTGATATGGATTCTGCACAGCTTAATTTATCATTAAAATATCAAGTGTTGTTGTCTAAAAAATGAACAAGAGGGGGCCATTCCGGTTTCATATCTTTAGACCATGGTAATTGTTGCACTGGATGTTGTGTTGGTCAGCTTTGCATTTTAAATGTGACAGGGGTGACACCTTGCCCTCTCTCTCTTCCTTTTTGTACTGTACAGATGCACTATAAGGTACTGGAATTTGGCACCATTTGATTTATTGTGTATTGGTACTCAAAAGTACTGATTTAATTCAATTGGTTCCCTTAAAAGTATAGAGTTCAGTACCTAACCTTAGTGAAGAAGCATTCAAATGTTTACAAGAGTATTTTTCTTTCTTTAGAGGTAGGATTTTCAACCACTATAAGTTAAAAAAAACAAAGGCATTTTAAAAGTCGAAGATTTTTATTGAAAATCTGTTTCTTAAACTGTTCAGTTATTATTAATAGTGTTTAACAGCATGGTGGGGTAGTGGTAGTTGTAGCAGGGGCAGGGATGGTAACAGCTGTAGTATTAGTTGGTGCTGCAGTGGAGGTTGTTGGTGCAGCAGTGGTGGTTGTAGGTGCAGCAGTGGTGGTTGCAAGTTGTTGCCGTAGGAGCTGAAGAAGGAGCTGGAGCAACAGGTTTGTCGATATTACAGGTGTTGTTGTAGTTGTAGTTGTAGCCTGGGTTGTGGCACAGTTCAAGAAAATGTGTCAAACATACAGCAGAGGGGTTTTAAGGATTTTTGCAGCTGTTGAAGTTCAGATGAGTTGAATGTTGAATTCTACAGGACAGAGAGAGCACTCACCTCTTCTGAGCTTGAGCCAGAGTCTGACTGAGCAACTCGTTTGTGTGCTGCCTCCATCTGCAGAAAATCCACAAGTCACACATTTGATATTGCCAACATTATACTATTACCTTAACAGTAACTGTATCGACATATAAAGACACCTGTGTTGATACTGAGAATGAGAATGTTTCACTTACAGGGTGAGCCAGAGCGAGGCTCAGGAGGCATCCAAGCACAAATACTTCCTTCAGCATGGTTACAGTGATCAGACCTATTGAAAAGAAAATAATAAAGACTTGATTAGATGAACAGTTTTTTTTCCAAAATATCAGCAAAGTCACCCTTCCACCAACCTCACATAGAAAATCAACAAACCGAAGACTAATTTAATTACCGTCAGATCTTTAGAACTTCAGCAGACTGTCTCGCAGATGATCAAGGGTTTTTTTGTGTTTCTCTGAATGTTGAACATTTCTTTTATACAGTTTCAGGATCTGATGTCATCTCTTCTGCATATTGCATTGTTGGGAAACTACAACATTTTTATGAAATCTCCCACCTCCACATTTCAGTGTGAGGAAATATGCTGCGTAGTTGTGGTTACTTTAATAATCCTTGTTAATAATTGATTATAGCCAGTTGGATTTGTCTCAGATTGTTATCCAACTTTTTTTCCTTTTTCTTTTTCATTTTTGCTTATTTGGAACTGCAGAGAATACAGTGGTGTTGATCTACGAAACAAAGCTGATGTTAAAAAGTTGGTGCCAATAAATACTATTTTAAGTTTTTATTTATTTTGTGACTATGGAGCAGCTGTAGTAGTAGCGGTAGCAGCTGTGGTGGTTGCAGGTGGAGCAGAAGCAGGTCATGAGAGGGCAAGAAGGAGCTGGAGCAACTGGGCATTCACTGTTGCAGCCACTGTTGTAGTTGTAGCCTGGATGGTGGCACAGTTCAAGAAAATCAGAAACGTCGATTGACAGAAACACAACAGAAGAGTTTCTAAGGATTTTTACAGCAGATGATGTTCAAGTGTGTTGAATGTTAAATTCTAGAGGACAGAGAAAACAGTCACCTCGTTTGAGTCAGAGCTAGAGCCAGAGTTAGAGCCAGAATCTGACCGAGCAACTCGCTCGCACTGCCCACATCATTCTGTTACCATAACAGTAACTGTATCAACATACTAAAACACTGGTGTTGATACTGAGAATGAGAATGTTTCACTTACAGGCTGAGCCAGAGTGAGGCTCAGGAGGCATCCAAGCACAAATACTTCCTTCAGCATGGTTACAGTGATCAGACCTGTTGAAAAGAACATAATAAGAGACTTCATCAGATGAACAGTTTTTCCAGAATATCAGTGAAATCTATATTTCATCAGACATCCAGGGAAAATACAGAAACAAAAGACTCATAATTACCCTCAAACCTTCAGAGCTTCAGCAGACTGACTCGCAGATGGTCGTGGAGGTTGTTGTCATGTTGCATTGAACGTTGAGCTATTCTTATATACAGTTACAGGAGCGGCTGTAATCTCATCCCCATATTGCATTGATGGGTCAATGCCATAGTTGTGAAATCTCCCACCTCCACATTTTAAAAGGTGTGGACATAGGCCGGCCAGGTAATGATCAGACACACCTGTACATTATGAAAGATACAGTATATAACATAGTTCATAAATAACGCACTTGTCCATTGAGTCAACTGGATTAGTCTCAGTTCCTAATCCAATGGACTCTTCATGTTTGTGACTTTTAATGCATTTGTTTTGGTCTTTGTTCAACAATTTTGGAACTGTCCTTTCCCCACCTGCATGTTATGTTTGTGTTCAGCACAAACGAACCATAAGAATTACTCTGTCTGAGGTTTCCTCAGGTGTGAAATTTGATAAAAGTATATATGTGGTGCTTACAAGAGTCGATATAGAGGCTGTTATATCATTCCATCCATCTATCAATCCATGTCATTTCTTCAATATACACCTTTCTATACAGCTTCATTACTGTACGCCCTGCTGTCTGTTTACAGATGTTTGTCAGCGTGTCAGCGTCACAAAAGTGCAAAATGCAGTCACAAAACATTACAGCTGTGTAGTTGATATCAAAATAAATGTTGTGTTTAGACATGGGTGTGGTTTGACCTACCAAAACTGAGTACACATGTAATAAGCTAGTAATAATTACTGAGTCATTGGCCAGAACATCAACATGTTGACGGGCATCAGACTGCTGTGATCCCATTGCTAGATGGTTTCTACTCTAGTACTGTCTGGTACTGCCATTGTCATTTGTTAATGCAAAAAAAAATAAATACTTTCTAGTTATACAATGAACATATGATGATAAATCAGTATACATATAAGAGAGAAAGCTTGTTGCAGTATTATATACAGTATAGTTTAAATGATTTTTATATACTTTTTAGTTACTCAAGGAAAAATAATTCTGAACTTGAATGTCCAGAAATAAGAAGCATATATTGAATTAAGCTTTTCTCTGTCTGGAAGTTTGTTGCCTTATGTTCCTGCTAAAAGAGGAGAAGGAGAAGATTCATGTGCAACACTTGCAAACAGAAATTGAAGGTTCGGTTTAAAGCTGACAGAGTTTGGTCCATTTGAAATAAACACCCTTTATCTTAAGACTGTGATGAAAATCAATATTGAAAAACTGGAGAAAAATATGGGTGTTAATATGGTTTAATAAACGTAGAGCTGCAAAAGAAAATAATAATGTTTGTAACTGCCAGCGCAACTGGCTCACATTGACCACAGTCCTCACAAGACAGACACAGATGCAGTCAGGTGAAAGTGTCTAACTATGTTATAAGTTCTAGGATGCACATCTTTCTATACAGCTTTATCAGTGTGTTTCATATATGTATGAAAAATAAGACAAACAAACGTACTCAGTTCAGGTTTGCGTTTGTGAAATTTATGAAGCAGGCAGTAGAGAGAACACAGAGAAAGAAAACAGCTGTCATGATGAACTAGCGGGAAAACAAAGCAGTTGTCAAATAAAAACAACGTTATTCAAAACTGGTTGTAAATGAGTTATTGATCGCTGGATAATTTTAAGACTTTATCCTGTGGTAGAAGTAGCAGATTCAATGTAATAGTCGGCACTGCAGTAGTAGTTAAGTGCCATAAGAGCTGAAGAATGAGCTGATCAGCTGTTGTTGAACCAGCTGCTGTTGACTCTCTGGTTAAAACAGCATCATGACAATACTACTTTTAGATTAAGTGACTACGGAGGAGCTGTAGTAGTAGTTGTAGCTACAGTGGTGGTAGTAGGTGCAGCAGTGGTGGTTGTTGGTGCAGCAGTGGTGGTGGTTGCAAGTAGAAGCTGAAGAAGGAGCTGGAGCAGCTGGGTATTCACTGTTGTAGCTGCTGTTGTAGTTGCAGTTGTAGTTGTAGCCTGGGTGGTGGGACAGTTCAGGACAATAAGAAACATCAATTGTCAAACACACAGCAGAGGAGTTTTTAAGGATTTTTACAATCGTTGACGTTCAGGTGTGTTGAATGTTGAGTTCCAGAGGGCAGAGAAAGCACTCACTTCGTCAGAGTCAGAGCTTGAGCTCGAGCCAGAGCTTGAGCGAGCAACTCGTTTGTGTGCTTCTTCCATCTGCAGAAAATCCGCAAGTCACACATTTGATATTGCCAACATGATACTATTACAATAACTAACTGTATCAACATATAAAGACACCTGTGTTGATACTGAGAATGACAATGTTTCACTTACAGGCTGAGCCAGAGCGAGGCTCAGGAGGCATCCAAGCACAAATACTTCCTTCAGCATGGTTACAGTGATCAGACCTGTTGAAAAGAAAATAACAAAGACTTGATCAGATGAACAGTTTTTCCACAATATCAGCAAAATCTCCCTTCCACCAACATCACATAGAAAATAAGCAATCAGACGATTTAACTACCTTCAGATCTTCAGAACTTCAGCAGACTGTCTTGCAGATGATCGAGGGTTTGTTGTGTTTCTCTGAATGTTGAACGTTTCCTTTATACAGTTTCAGGACCTGATGTCATCTCTTCAGCATATTGCATTGTTGGGAAATAGCAAATATCATACAATCTTCCACATCCAAAGCTTAAGGTGAGGAAATAGTCTGGGTAGTTCTCAGAGACACACCTGTACAGTATGATGGATACATCGTATTTACTGTAATGATCCTTGTAAATGAATGATGATAGCCAGTTGGATTTGTCTCAGATTGTTATCCATATTTTTTTCATTTCTTTTCTTTTTTCCCTATATGGAATTTTCCTTAACCCACCTGCATGATAACAGTTTGTTCAGTATAAACCCAGCTATAAAACTGACTTTTCATTTTGTCAATTCATCCGAATGTAAAGCTGCCTGAGACGGCTGAGGTTTCGTCAAGTACATTCAGTATGTGTTGCTCATAAGAGTTAGACACAGTAGATCTACACTGCTTCATTAATGTATGTCATACATAAAGATTTTGAAAAAAAAAAACTACACTGAAAGCTTAAGAGCAGTATGCATAGAAAATCTGGCCAATCAGCTGTCACAGGTGTTTTGACATTAGCCATCGTTCGAAATGTGATGAAATGATGTTTATTTGGGGATTATCCTGAACTCAGAACTAATCTCTCAACTCTCAGACTATAAATCAATCTAATAGCTGTTGGGAAACAGTGAAGTGGTTTTGCCATCGGCATGATTCATGTGAAAACCTATATGTTGTTTGTGCAAGCTTCTTTTTTCCATCAACTATTCAGGGTATTTAGTTAGAATATCTTCTTGTTAAATGGACAAAGTCACATGTTGATGGTTTGCAATTGATAGATTTTGACTTTGACATCTGTTATTCTTTTTTTCTTTTTTTTTTGCTTTTCTAAACTTCAATCCTTCAGTGTCAAAATACTCCAAGAAATACATTCAACAATAACAAAGTTATGCTACAGTAACTGCCCTATCTGACAGGAAAACACTATGGAATATATACTCATTAGCTGATGTGTGAGTCATCATTGTTGGATTTCCACTCTGAAGTCAGAATGAGGTTTTGCATTTCTGCCATCTTATTGTCTCATATTTGGGGATTTCGTGAGGCTGTAACAAAGGGCAGGATTTAGAGAGTGTGTCAGGGAGGGAGGGAGTCCCAAGGCTTTGATTTCTCATTTCTCATGGCTTTTCATGTTCTCGCCCTTGTCGGTGTGTGTGTGTGTGTGTGTGTGTGTGTGTGTGTGCCTGTGTCCTTGCGGTAAAATGTGATCCCGCAGACAACTTTTGTAGCGGGAACTATCACAGAAGCAATTGAGCATTTTGTCAGGTGTTTACTGTACGCCCTGCTGTCTGTGGACAGATGTTTGTCAGCATGATAAAGCCACAACTGTGCAAGATGCAGTCACAAAACATTACAGCTGTGTAGTTGATATCAAAATAAATGTTGTGTTTAGACATGGGTGTGGTTTGACCTACCAAAACCGAGTACACATGTAATAATGTAGTGATAATTACTGAGTCATTGGTGAGAACATCAACATGTTGACGGGCATCAAGCTGCTGTGATCCCATAGCTAGATGGTTTCTACTCGAGTATTGTCTGGTACTGCCAATGTCATTTATTAATGCAAAAAAAAGAAGAAGAAAAAAAAAATCAAATACTTTCTAGCTATACAATGAACATATGATGATAAATCAGTATACATATAAGAGAGAAAGCTTGATAATGTTGTAGTATAGTTTCAAATGTTTGTGTATTCTTTTTAGTTACTCAAGGAAAAATAATTCTGAACTTGAATGTCCAGAAATAAGAAGCATATAGTGAATTAAGTTTTTCTCTGTCTGGAAGTTTGTTGCCTTATGTTCCTGCTAAAAGAGGAGAAGGGGAAGATTCATGTGCAACACTTGCAAACAGAAATTGAAGGGTCGGTTTATATCTGACAGTGTTTGGTCCATTTGAAATAAACTCCCTTTAGCTTAAGACTGTGATAAAAATCAATATTGAAAAACTGGAGAAAAATAAAATATGGGAGTGGACGTTACAATTACATGAACTCTTTTGACTGTACCAGCAGCATGCTGCATGTTACACCTGCAGCAGGGTCACTGTCAGTCATTTTTGTGTAATTGTCTGATTTTTATTGTTCTTTATGGTTCATTCTGGGTAGGCTACAAATGAAGGTAGTTGTCAATAGAGTATTGTTCCAGTAGAGTGTACATTGACATTTAAAGTACTTTTTTGTCGCCAAAATGTTTTTTTTTTTTTTTTCTTTGATAATTTAACAAATTTAACCTTTGTTTGCCCTTTAATGTTTATTCAGGTTTGAAATGACTTCATTCTATATAGGTACCCTTGAGGACAATTAGTAGTCGAATTAAATGTTTCTGAAGAAACAGTACTTTAACTTGAGCGTAATTCTATTCTGTGAAGATTTACCACAAATATGTGCCTATGAGATGTAAACTGTTACATGTGAACAACCTTTTTCCTGTACAGTCACAATGTTTTCAACACATCAACCATTTGGTTTTTTTGTGTGTGTTTTCCATTTTCAGGAGGTGTTATTAAAAGTACAGTTGCAAAAGAAAATTGTGATGTTTGTAACTGCCAGCACAACTGGCTCACATTGACCACAGTCCTCACAAGACAGACACAGATGCAGTCAGGTGAAATAGTCTAACTATGTTATAAGTTCTGGGATGCACATCTTTCTATACAGCTTTACCACTGTGTTTCATATATGTACGAAAAATAAGACGAGCAAACGTACTCAGTTCAGGTTTTGCATTTGTGAAATTTATTAAGCAGGCAGTAGAGAGAGCACAGAGAAAGAAAACAGCTGTCATGATGAACTAGCGGGAAAACAAAGCAGTTTTTAAACAAAAACAATGTTATCCAAAACTGGTTGTAAATTAGTTATTGATTGCTGGATTTTAAGACTTTATCCTGTGGTAGAAGTAGCTGATTCAGTGTAATAGTCGGCACTGCAGTAGGAGTTAATTACCATAAGAATTGAAAGAATGAGCTGATCAGCTGTTGTTGAACCAGCTGCTGTTGACACTTTCGTTAAAACAGCATCATGACAATACTATTTTCAGATTAACTGTGTGACTACGGAGGAGCTGTAGTAGTAGTTGTAGCTACAGTGGTGGTAGTAGGTGCAGCAGTGGTGGTTGTTGGTGCAGCAGTGGTGGTGGTTGCAAGTAGAAGCTGAAGAAGGAGCTGGAGCAGCTGGGTATTCACTGTTGTAGCTGCTGTTGTAGTTGTAGCCTGGGTGGTGGGACAGTTCAGGACAATAAGAAACATCAATTGTCAAACACACAGCAGAGGAGTTTTAAGGATTTTTACAATCGTTGACGTTCAGGTGTGTTGAATGTTGAGTTCCAGAGGGCAGAGAAAGCACTCACCTCGTCAGAGTCAGAGCTTGAGCCCGAGCCAGAGCTTGAGCGAGCAACTCGTTTGTGTGCTTCCTCCATCTGCAGAAAATCCACAAGTCACACATTTGATACTGCCAACATGATACTATTACAATAACTAACTGTATCAACATGTAAAGACACCTGTGTTGATACTGAGAATGAGAATGTTTCACTTACAGGCTGAGCCAGAGCGAGGCTCAGGAGGCATCCAAGCACAAATACTTCCTTCAGCATGGTTACAGTGATCAGACCTGTTGAAAAGAAAATAATAAAGACTTGATCAGATGAAGAGTTTTTCCACAATATCAGCAAAATCACCCTTCCACCAACATCACATAGAAAATAAGCAATCAGAAGATTTAACTACCTTCAGATATTCAGAACTTCTGCAGACTGTCTTGCAGATGATCGAGGGTTTGTTGTGTTTCTCTGAATGTTGAACATTTCCTTTATACAGTTTCAGGACCTGATGTCATCTCATCAGCATATTGCATTGTTGGGAAATTACAAATATTATGAAATCTTCCATATCCAAAGCTTAAGGTGAGGAAATAGTCTGGGTAGTTCTCAGAGACACACCTGTACAGTATGATGGATACAACGTGTTTACTGTAATGATCCTTGTAAATAATTGATGATAGCCAGTTGGATTTGTCTCAGATTGTTATCCATCTTTTTCTAATCTTTTCTTTTTTTTTTGCAAATTTGGAACTGTCCATAACCCACGTGCATGATATCAGTTTGTTCAGTAAAAACCCAGCTACAAAACTGACTTTTCATTTTGTCAGTTGATCAAAGTGTAAAGCTGCCTGAGATGTATGGCCGAGGTTTCATCAGGTGTGAAATATTCAGAAGTAAGTACAGTATGTGTTGCTCACAAGAGTCAGACACAGTAGATCGACACAGCTTCATTAATGTTTGTCATAAAGATTTTGATAAAAACATATTAAGTCCATGTTTTCCATTGATGAAGTTTATTCAGCACATGCTGCAGAGAGTACAGTGGTTTCGATCTACAGGTCTAAACAAACTAGAATAATGTGTGTTAGAGCACTCAGGTTAAAACAGCATCATGGCAACTTGAACCAAGACAAAGCTTATTAAAAAGTCAAAACCTTTAATGCTATTTTTAGATTCATGTTGTGACTATGGAGCAGCTGTAGTAGTAGTTGTAGCAGCTGTAGTAGTAGTTGTAGCTGCAGTAGTAGTAGTTGTAGCTGCAGTGGTGGTTGTAGGTGCTGCAGTGGTAGTTTGTAAGAGTGCAAGAAGGAGCTGGAGCAGCTGGGCATTCACTGTTGCAGTTGCTGTTGTAGTTGTAGCCTGGATGGTGGCACAGTTCAAGAAAATCAGACACACAAAGCCGAGGAGTTTCGAGGGATATTTACAGTTGCTGACATTCAGGTGAGTTGAATGTTGATTTCCAGAGGACAGAGGAAACACTCACCTCTTCCGAGCTTGAGCTCGAACCAGAGCTTGAGCGAGCAACTCGTTTGTGTGCTACCTCCATCTGCAGAAAATCCACAAGTCACACATTTGATACTGCCAACATTATTCTATCGCACTAACAGTAACTGTATCGACATATAAGATGACTGATGTTCATATTGAGTAAACACTTACAGGGTGAGCCAGAGCGAGGCTCAGGAGGCATCCAAGCACAAATACTTCCTTCAGCATGGTTACAGTGATCAGAACTGTTGAAAATAAAATGATAAAGACTTGATCAGATGAACAGTTTTTGACAGAAAATTGGCAAAATTACGCACAGAGAATACAAAAACAAGAGACTATCACCCTCAAGTCAATTTCAGCAGACCGTCTCTGGGACTTTGCTCTGAATGTTGAGCTTTTCTTATATACAGTTACAGGAGCTGTTGACGTTTCATCAGCATATGGAGATGTTGGGAAATTGCGATTGTTATGAAATCTTCATCCTACACATTTTAAGGTGTGGACATAGGCAGGCCAGGTAATGATCAGAGACACCTGGACATTATGAAAGCTACAGTATATAACATATTTCATAAACAATGCATTATAGCCATCTGGATTAGTCTCAAATTATAATCCAATGGACTCATTTATCCAGCAACTTTTAAACTGTCCTTACCCCACGTGCATTATATGCTTTTGTTCAGCAAAAAACAGCCTTAAAATGGACTTATCATGTTGTCATTTTATGAGATATAAAGCTGGCAGGGAACCTGGTATGAAAATGATGAACGACAAGCACCTGTAAAGATGTACAAATAATCAGAGATTGTCACTCAGAATATTAGTACTGTACAGTACAGTACAGTGTGTTTAATGACGCAAAACATATTGTTCTGCTCTTTTTACATACAAACAAGGCAGAAAAGGAGGCACACTCTATATACAGGTTTAATAATTTGATCCAAACTCATTTTTTCACATTTTTTTTAGTGCCCTATACACTGAAAGCTTAAGAACAGTATGTACAGAAAATCTGGCCAATCAGCTGTCACAGGTGTTTTGACATTTGTCCTCATTTGAAATGTGATGAAATGATGTTTAGTGGGGGATTATCCTAAACTAGGAACTAATCTCTGAACTCTCAGACTCTGAACTAATCTAATAGCTGTTGGGAAACAGTGAAGTGGTTTTGCCATTGACACGATTCATGTGAAAACGTTTCTGTTGTTTATGCAAGCTTCTTTTTCTTTTTTAAACTATTCAGGGTATTTTGTTAGAATATCTTGTTAAAGGGACAAAGTCAAATGCTGGTGGTTTATCACTGACAGATTTTGACTTTGACATCTCTTATACTGTTTTTGCTTTTGTAAACTCAAATGCTCCAGTGTCACATACTCACAAAGTCATGCTACAGTACCTGCCCTATAGTACCTGCCCTATCTGACAGGAAGAATCTATGGATGATATACTCATCAGCTGATGTGTGAGTCATCATTGTAGGATTTCAGCACACATACACACATGTATACACACATACAAATACACCTGTTGACATCCAAGTCTTTCATGATGTCTGACAGTGTGTGTGTTGCTAAATCAGACCAGAAACTGTTGGCTAAGCAGCTCACGGAGTGGACCGTAAAACAGGCAAGTGTGTCGCTACCTGCCCCACAAACCTCAGTTGAACGCTGTAGGGATGACTTGTTTTTGTAGGCTAACCAGGATGTTAGCATCTCCCTGGTTCCTTCGTCAAACAGCCTATTGGAATTTTCCATTGGATTTTAGATTTCTCTGTCCTAAGAGCTGCTAAGAACGGGGATCAAAGTCGAGTCAGACAGTTACCAAACAAGGTGTGAAACTGCAGATGATGAAGTGTGACTAAGCAGTCTGGTTTTGAGAAATCTGAGGTGTGTCTCAATGATTGATATCTGATATAAGTATCGATGCATGATGAGCCTCAAACATACTTGCACAGCGCAGGTGAGTGGTATAGAGGCTCTATGTGAATTGTCCAGATATGTTTTGAAGCATAAACAGGTAAGGTTCATTCATACAGTTCAGTGTAATGTCAATAATGCTATTTTCTTACAGGTTCTTCAGAAACAATGCGGTTCTTGTGTATTGCAGCTTTATTTTTGTCGGCAGTTGCTGCTCATGTGAGTATTATTTTTGACGATGAACATTAAGATGACACAGGAGAAGTTTTATGTTTTAAACTGGTCAGTCAAATTGTTTTCTGTTGTCACTGAATTACCTATTCACACCTTTAGCGAGGCGACAATGCCCCAAATGGTGGAGGGTCTGGCCGCCCAGGATGGGTACGTGGTGTTTTAACTTAAATAAATATTACTTAACTGTGACTCAGTATAGGAAACATGCTTGTTGTCTACATACATACATATACATTTGCTCTGATGCTTCTTTATAGTTATGTAATCAGTGGCTTCTGTGTTGTGTTGCCATTACCTAACCGTTTTTAGACAGTCGTCTACTGTGCTAAGGATTTTATCTGTGCTTCACACAGGTTCCTGGTAAACCTGGACCCAGCAAGCATTTTTGGAGACATCATGGACCTTCAAGAGGCAACCGCAAGTTCAACGGTTTATTCGTAAGCTCGCAATAAAATGCAGTGTCCCTTTATCTGTATTGTAATTAAAGCTAATTACAGTCTAATAGCTTTTATTTTTCACTTTGATATTGTGCCTAAATTTTACATCTGTTGCTTTCAATTTTATTGTGGAGCACTATTTGAGACCTACTTGCGTGTTAGGTGACAAATTGGTATTGTTCTGTATTGTTGTAAAAATATAATATGCCTCTCTCTTGTTTCAGGAGTGTTCCCCTGTTTTCAAGGTAAGCCCACTGTCATGTCTCTACATATAAACCCAGGTGTAGTTTAAATTTAACTTTTGAGCACTTGTTAATTATTCTCTTGTGTTTTCTGAAACTCATCAGCCATTGAAAAATCCAATTAGTTGTTTGCACTAATCACATGAAGCATGCAGTACAATGATCATGTGAAGCACATATTAGTTGGGTGTTAAGTTTATGTATCGAGAGGGAGGGGCTTGATCTGCAGCAAATTAGCAGACTTCCCAGCATGCATTGTTAAATGAGAGAAAAAACTCTCCAGAGAACTTTCTTTTTCATAGTTTGAAGAAAACCTATATGATTGAAACCTGATGTGTGTATTTAATATACATATATGTGTATATATAAAACATGTAAGTCATGCTATTATTACTATTTATTTATTTGTTTGTTTGTTTATTTGTTTGTTTGTTTTGTATGATAATGAAGACATTCATGTCCTGAAAAGAAATGATTCCTGTGAAATATTAATTTTCAGTAAAGCATGATAATGTAAACTAAATATGTTTACTGCATTTAATGATGTGTCTTGGTTTGTAAAACTAGACCTGATAAGTTTCAGCTTGTGTAGAAACTTAAGTGGTTTAAGGCAAACTGGTTTCCATGCAGTTTTCTAGTAAAGTGAGAGAGTGTATGTGATATTGACTGTTAGTAGTTGGCAAATACTAAAATGTTCTTTTAATTATTAATATTTTTCCAGGTTGACAACGTGACATTTCAGGTAAGGTCATGAGTTTAAAAAAAAAATCTATAATGTACAGTAAAGTGTATGTTTGAAGTGGCAGAGCAGGGGTTTGGCTGAATATTACACATTTTTAAACATACATGTTGCTTTCATTTATAGAATGTCTCCGCTGTGACCCTGAAGGAGGTAAGCAATACGTTTTAGTCACTTGGTCTCGCTTTCAGTAAAAACCTTTTTAGTTTTATGTTGTAAATTACAGCATTTTATTGAGTGTTATGATTCCACTGACCCTCTGTGTGACACTCTTGCAGGGGGAGAACAAATTTGTGATGCTGGAGGTAGGTGACGGAAGAATCAATTTGGAAATGTCAAGTTTCATCACAGTTCAAGGATCAGCAGAAAGACAAGAAAGATTACTTATGTTATTAATGAAATGTAACGACTGATCATCTCTAGCCACAGGCTGGAGGAAGAGGACCTCGCCATCATCTTCAGAAGGTGATTTAACTCTTTGTGGTGAATGTTACAGTAACACGTTGCTTGTTTGATATTCACTGTTTTTATCTGGCCTGTCGTCATTTGTTGTGTTTTTTGAACTGGTTATATGGGGTACAGACAATTTTCAATTGGTTGGATATTTTATTTTAAAGACAACTGCCCCTTGATTTTCTTTCTCTTCATCTCAATTTCAGCAATATGTTAAGCTCAACTACACAGAACCGGTAATCTCCTCACCACCCACGGCTGATTGAAGATGATGTCTGTGTTTACCTCATTTGCCCTTAAGAATAACCCAAATTTTCTCTATTTCCGTTTGAAGAACCAAGTCTCTGTTGAGTATGGGGTTGTGAAATTTGTGAGTACAGACAATTTGTCAGCATATGTCATCATGTAAATGTCTGAATACATTTCCCATATAATATTTGCCGTTTAAATTTGAAATGTGTCATGCAGGTTCCTGCTTCCATCCCTCCTCGTGGGCCCAGCGAGCCTTTTGGGAGACCTCAAGGAGGTTTAAGAGGCAACGGGCAGCCCAAGAAGAGGAACCTTGTAAGCTCGCATTAAAATGCATTGACACTGAAGCTGTAATTGAATACAAAATATGATGAATTTGACAATTGCTTTCTTCTTGTCTCAGGTGTTTTCCCCTGCTTTCAAGGTAGGCCCACTGTCATCTGTCGATGTGATATCAACACTCTTTCAGCACTTGGCAAAAACTCAGATTTTCTTGTGTTTGTGATGTTCTTTCAGGTTGACAATGTCACATTTCAGGTAAGAGTAAAAAGAAAATATGTACCATATGCAATACCAGTACAGTGAGTGTGACCTGAGAGAGGAAGCGGCTTCAGTGAATATTACAAGCTTGTCAATCAATCCTGTTGTTTTCAGCCACAGAACGGCACTGATGTGACCCTGAAGGAGGTAAACAATATTATTTATTCACTTTATATTAAAGAACTTTTAACCTTATTTTTTTATTTTTCTTATGAGATGTTGTGATTCAACTGACCTTCTGTGTGAAATATTGCAGGGGCAGAACATATTTCTGATTCCAAAGGTAGGTGACTGAAGAATCAGTTTTCAAATATTTTGTTTTATCACAGATTAAGGCTCAAAGATTGTAAAGATTAATGAATACTAATGACTAACAAACTGTCCATAGCATATCGGAAGAGGACCTCATCATCCCCAAATGGTATAAAAAGTCATTTTTACTCTTCGTAGCACTTATTACACTGTTACTGAGATGGTTTGATTATTGCTGTTGCTTTTTATACAGAGAGAGTTGCGTGGGCGTCCGAAGCCTCGGGTATGTTGTTATGTTATATATTTCTGTCAAAGTGACTTATATTTTTTACTTAATTATATGGTTTAAAGAGAATTATTCTGATCTTTAATCTTTGTTTCTCCTCGTCTCAATCTCAGCAATATGTGAAGCTCAACTACACCGCTGCACAGCCGGTAATCTTCCTCGCCTACTAAAGTATGACGAAGATGTCTGTGCTGACTTTGTTTGCCCTCCATAATAACCATCATTTCTCATTTTATCCAATTCAAGAACCAAGTCTCCATTGAGTATGGGCTTGTGAAATATGTAAGTACAGTAAGCACATGACACCACGTATATGTTTGAATCTATTTTCCATATAACATTTCTCTATAAAATGTGAAATTCTTGCTGCCCATCCCTAATCTCCTGCAGCCGTTCCAAAAGGCACGTCCAGTTATTCAATCACCAGTAAATCTTTCAGTCATATACCTTCTACATCAGGTTAAATTGAAATGAGATGTGCACACATTTTTTTTTTTAATCAGCCTATTAATAGAAGTCATTTTTAGCACATTTACTGTAATGTGGCTTGTGGGGTTAATTTGAACAACTTTCTTAACTTTTAAGGTGGAGCCTGCTGAGCTTGTTGAAGAGGACGACTATTCAGAAGATGATTACTGACTACAATAAAAGGTGGGGGTGGTAATGGCAACACTAACTGTGATTAATAACCTGGATCCAGCTGCCGACAAATTTTTTTCGCTCGCTCTTTCCCCAGGAAGACACCAACATCTACAAGTTGAATGAGCAAACTCAAGCAAGATTATGCTTTCTTTCCTGTGGTGTATTCTGGGAAATGACTCATGTAATTCAGCATCTTCCTGTAAAAGTGCCACATTAAAATTCTTGATCAAATGAGTTTGGCAAACATCTTTTATTACAGTTTACAGTTTCGGTGTAATACAAAAATAATTGAGTCCAAATGAATTGCATTTAGATGAATCACACACTCCAGTACATTTCGCAGGAGAATGAGCGACTGTGGCCGAGTACAATGAAATTAATTTTTGCCTGATCACGCTGTCGTTATTTCCCAGGTGAGGTCTAAGGCTCGAACAGGAAGGGGAAGTTAGAGGTGCCCTGGAGAAAAGAAAGAGACAGTTGTTTTAATAAAATCTGAACCAATAAATGACAGTGACATGAAACAACATTTTGTGTCTGCATACATGATTGTACGAAAGCTTTAATGGTATTACGTGATACCTCATCGATCCCCGGGCCGGATGCATCTCCACGAGGATCAGGAGGGATTGTAGTCGACTCTTTGTGTGACCCCTGTGGCCACGTCTGATGCAGAAAGTTAGGGAAAGTTACAAAAAGACAGAAATTCAACTTAACTGGTGCATATGTGTCTCTTTCATTGGTATTCACTATATGTTACAGAGAGCTGGATTGCACAGGATACAATCAGGAATACTGGACAGTATGAGTGCATATATATTTAAAGGATAACATGTATATGAAATATTCAGTCTACTCACTTTTTCTGTTTGCACCTTAGGCTGTGAAGCTTGCTAAAATGGGAAGACATGCAGAAAGATTACAACACAAAAGTAAAAAGTAAATACATAATGCATTTTTTCTCTTATTCATAACTTGCTTTTTTTTACGGATGTATTGTCCAAGGGTTCTATTGATGCCTATATCTAGTTTACTATTCCCTTTGCTGCTGCAACAATGTAAATGTCTCCGTTGTGGGACTGACAAAAGATTATCTGATCTAAAAACTTGCAGTATATGCAAATAAACCTCACCTGTGACATCTGTTTTAAATGCACCATCTGCACAAACCTGACAAGCAGTAAATGAGTCTAAAATTAAATAACAGTGTTACTGAACAATGAAACTTATAAGCTGTGACAGGTCTCAGTTGGCAGTGCAGATACTCTACAGTTACTTAACACTTATTTATTGATGAAACGACTGAGGTGACGTGATTTCAGCCTTCCACAGCTAAAGCAGACAGACAGCTGCGGTTGATATGGGAGACTGTCGACATTGCATCACAGTCACCGCATGTGAATCAATATCCGCAGCTGTGTTATTATAATTAAGTCTTTAGTCATTACAGTCTGCTGCTTTGGCTTTTAACCTCAGTTCACTGAGGCAAAGGGAAGTTTAGATGTACTGAACATTTGTGCGCCCACAAATCTTCATAAAAAGTAAGAATGGAATCACAACTGTTGAGCGATACACTGCAAAAGTCGGGCCCCTTCTTGTAACGTCGTGTCATCTTGCATGCCTCACCTGCAGAGGGAGCTGTGGTCTCTGTGTGGTTCTCTCCAGGGTTTGCTGGCCATTGTTGGGCTGCAGCACTGCAGTGTTCCTCTGCTGAGGATACCCATAAGAAGGCACAAAGTAATTGAAGCCCTGTGAATGATAGAAGCCATATAAATCTGCAGTGCGGTGTCTCCATAAACCCACTGAGAATTGCCTACACTTAAATATGTTTTACTTCATACCTGCTGACTGGGAAACTGGGGATATCCGTACGGGAACTGGAAATGTGGAAACATCTGAAAGACGATCACAAACAGCCTTTAGTTTCCCTACATGACCTACGGGAGAGCACTATCACTGTTTCTCCATGCTGCTTTGTTGTACCTGAGCAGGGTTTTGGGCCTGCTGGGGGACATTAGCGGCGTTGGGGTCCTGCGGAGGCCCGAACTGCTCTTGCTGGCCATTGGGGAAGATCATCGGCGTTAGCTGGTTGCCTTGGTTGGGGAACATCAGCTGGGGCCCCTGGGGGCCAAAGGGATTGGCCATTTGAGGGTTCAAGTTCACCATCTGTGGAGTGAGCAGGACGTCGGGCTGCTGCTGCAGCACAAACTGGGGTAGAAGTGAAGACGCCTGGAGAAAAAAGGGACCCGATTCAGTTTGCATTTTATTTATTTATTTATTTTTGCTCATATATTATTCACGTTGATAAACTTCCAGTACCTGTGCTTGTCCAAGTGCTGCGAGAGTCAGTCCATTCAGTCTCAGGATCTGAGCAGACAAAAATGGCTGCTTTAAATGTGGTAATAATATTCCTACAGTTTCACTTTGCAACCACAAACATGAAAGTTTGAAAATAGCTATATTTACCTCGTTACTGTTGCTCGCAAGAATTCCAATCTGAACCTGTAAAACAAACATTAAAACATAAGACATCTGACTCATCTCAGCCATTTGAAAAGATACGGCAATTATCTATTTTCGAAAAACTTACTGGAAGAGAAAAGCTTGTCCTGAATAGACAGACCAACAGAAGGGAAGTCTGGAGCTTCATGATGTCTTACAGGCTGTAAAGAAACAGGTAAACAAAAAAAAAACAAAAAAAAAAAAACACAAGCTCCATGAATTCATATACTTTCATAAAGTTTTGGAAAATGCATTTTACCATTTCACTTCAACGAAACAACGAGCGTTAGAAAATGATTTTACCGTTTTCTTGCTTTCACTGTCCGCGTGCCTCCTCACCTTGTCCAGGTCCCTTTTAAACCCTGTCCACGTGAGCTGTTGTAGTCCACAGCCAACCAATCCAGACAATGTGTGGTCAGTGTGACAGACATTTCTCATGGCAACAGACTCAGACACTTACAACACAGAGCGGCTAAGTATGTCATTAGGCGTAAGTCATGTCTCTAAATGCCGTGACACGGTCTGCGTCAAGTCATTAGCACATCTCTAAAGAATATGAATTAAGAATGTTCTGTGTGAAAGACGTCCAATAAATGCCAGATTTTCGTTGACTGCTTTGCTTTTAATGGACCAGAACTCAGTGACATCCAGTGTAGGAGGCCTGTGCACATATTTCACTCTTTATATCTGTGCTTAGGTAAACTTTATGTGTGTATGTTAAAGTGCAGTGGTTCAGGGTGTAATTACAGACATTGAGGCCGACAGGATTTTTGTCTCTGTCATGAGAAAAAAAAAAAAAAGCAAAACGGAGCTGAGAGCTTATAATCAGACATTTGTCACGACTTGTTTACTTGCTCTGACTAATGTTGGCATCTTATTGGTCAGTCACTGTACCTAATTGTTTAATGAGTTAGGATTGATGCTGAGGGGAAAAAATGAAAAGCTGTTTGTTTTTGTGAGTCTATCTGAAGAAATTGGTCAGATTATGCAAATGTATGACAGAGAGCACTTCATTTTTTAAAATGAATTTTGGGGCAATCCGTTTTTTTTATGCACTTATGCACTTGATGATTTTCTGTTTCATGTGCTTGCTTGCCCTTGTTTTTAAACCTGAATTGTGACCCAGTAGATTTTCCCCAGCAGATATATTTTTGTGACTGAAATTCTTCTATCAGTAAAAGAGCCAATAAGGCAAGATTCTCTATATGAAAAAGAAATGCAGTTACTCAAATACAATGACCCAAGTCATAGTTAAGTAAAAGTAAATATCATTGTTGAATATGCCTTTGATAAAAGTCAATGTCACGCATATGATAATGATAATAACAATATAATAGTAATGATAATAACAACATGATAATGATAATAATAACCTTTATCTACATAGCACAAGTCTTAACAAGGTTACAAAGTGATTGTCCAGATAAATACAATTCAACACAGATAAGTCAAAAGGCAATTAAGCTGACAAAATGCAAAATACATGATACAATACATATGCATAGTACTTGATCAACGTATCTGACATTAAATGTACTTTGTCAGTATCAAAAGTAATTTTCTGGCATCAAATGAACTAGCCGATTAAAGGATTTAGCATTTAATGTTATCTAAAGTGTAATTTATTTAAAATCTGATTTCCTATCACTACATTTAAAAAATGGGCCTCTTTAGCTCTGACACAGCATTGCATTTGCAAACTTGCTTAAATGATTAGATAAATGTGGTGGAGTACAACATGTTCTTAGTCACATTCCATCACTGCTCAAGCACCACAGGTGATAACTACAATAACGCAACACAGAATAAACATTAAGACTGAGACGAGTAGAGGCTAGGTACAGGTACAACCACTGGTTTGCTAGTCCTCTTTGACATACTCTGACTGAAAACAGTATAAAGAAAATATATTCAGTGCTTTATCTCATCAACTTGATCGATTTTGGTCAATTTTGTCATTCTGATTTAATGCCAGCAACACAGACTGGGAAGGCTGTGAGAGCTGGAGATACACCTGTTTGAACCATTCCACAGATAAATTGGTTCATTACTAACTGGAAGCACATACAGCTGATGTCCTGTTATGATATTTGCTCCCTGAGTCTGCCACTGATTAATGATGGTTCCACTCTATTCCAGTGTCCCAGGAAGCCCCAGCAATGTGACAGTTATTACACCTGTTCTTTTCCTACTGTGACATGTCAAAATTTCTTTCCCAAAGAAAAGATTTACATCTGACAGATTTTTCATGTTGCAACAGCGCAGCCCATGTCTGTCCTCAGCCTGTCTCATGAGAGAGGAATTCACTTCAGCTGCAGTGAGTGAAAGCCAGAAAAGCTCCTGTTGCTCCAGATATTTCAGCCCAGTGATCCAGCTAACCTCTTTTTATCCTCTACATGAACAATGTGGTTTCATGTTGTTTTGTTGTGTATGTGTTTTTTTTATACACATTAGCCTTTAGATGGCAGCAGAGGTCCACTATAAATTGTAAAGATGATTTAATTCAATAAAGTGATTGAAAAAATGTTAATCTTCAATCTGTATCTTTCTTCAAATTTCTTTACTGGACAATTAACACACAGTTAATCAAGAGTTTAGTACTGAGATTTATTGTTAAGTGAGTTTCAAAATCATACAAAACACACAAGTTTCCACGATCATTGGGTTTCATTATCGCTGGAAATTCCTCCATATTTGCTTCATTGCTGTTTGCAACGGCGCCATCTTAATTGGCTGCCTGGCGGCCTTCTTCGTCACACGGAGTTGGTGTCGTGACTTCAGTCGGAGCTGGGATCTGAGGGGGAACAAGTGGGAGCAGCAAGTGAATAAATAAGCCCTCACACACTCGTATCAGACAGTGTTGACGATGTTAGCAATACTGTTACCTGAGTATCCACAGGGGTCTTCAGGGAGTCGCCCTGATTCTTAGTTTGACGCTGCAGAGTCAAAGAACAACAGTTATTCTGTCATCAGTATTCACAGACAGTAGATGTAAATTATGTTTTACTTACCCTGAATCTTCTCAGTGGATCGGGCTGAACCGGAGGCTGCTGCTGGGCGATGCCACCTGGAGCTCCCTAAACAAAGACAGCAAGCTTAAGCGATTCATGAATAGTTTCTACAAATCGTCACGTTACCTGTAGCAAAAGTTTGTTGGAGGCAGAAAATCTTCGATGTAGGTGAGAGATTACCATGAGAGGCTGCTGAGGAGGGTTCACTGGGGCCATCTGAGGGAGTCCCATGAAAGGAATCTGCCAAAAGAACATGCAAACAGACATCAGTTGTTTTTTTGGGGGGGGGGTTTGTGGCAAACAACATCTTGCGAGTTTTGAAGTTTAACACTAACCGCGTTCACTGCAGGGACGGCGTACACATTGGGAACAGGGGCTGGCACAGCGTAAACAGGAAGTCTGGGAGCAAACTTTGAGAGGGAGAGGGAGGGTGTAAATGCGCTTGTGTACATCAGGGTTATTGTAGTTTAGCATAGAAATCTTCATCATTAGCAGTGTAGATTGTTTATGTGAAAGATCTGATCAGATATTTTGTATTTCATGTTTTTTTATAATAGTTTTTTATTTGTCATTGCTCTTTTCATGTAGTTACAAGAGTGAGTTTAGTCTTTTGAGGTTAGTTTTTATTACGTACACTGGCAAAAGACAAGTTTTTTTTTTTTTTTACCTGGGCTTATCACTATCAAGTAAATGTTCACTGCATGATGTAATGGCTATAAAACAATCTGTCTAAATTAGTTCCCTATAAACCTTGATTTCATGATGCAATTTTGTTTTTCACCAGATTGGAATGTCTGTCCAGCTGGAAACCTGGCACCATTTCTAGCAGCATTACAAACTAAATAAACGATTAAACTCATGTTACTCACGTTACATGTTGTAACTCATGCATTTGTTTTATTTTGTTGTTTCAGTTAGTTTTCATTTTTGGTAGTTTAGTATTTTTTTTTTTTCTTTTTAGTTTCTAAAATGTGTTTCACACCCATTTCTGTTTTCAGTTTTAGTTAGCTGTAATTATTTTGGCGTCATTATCATTATCTGTCTTAACAGAAATCAAAAGGTGAAAGTATTTTCTATCTGCTAATGATGAAGATTCCAGGGACCAGCAGCAGGACAGCACCATCTTGTGGTGTGAATTAGCGCTCAGACAAAACAAGCAATCTTCACCAAAGTAATATAAAGCACACACTGTACTGTTTGTAAATGAATAGTGTTCTTTTTGTCACAGTGGCAAGTTGTTCTCTCTGGTTTTACACCCAGTTTTAATGTTGGTTCACATAATAACCTATGATTATTGCAGAGCTGTATGAAAGCACACTTCATTCGTTTGAAATACAATGTTGAGATCTACCATGTATTTTTTTCCCCAGGTAAATCGAGGCATCAAAATGACAATCTGATACTGACCTGAGCAAGCTGCGGCTGCCCAATGATACCTGCCCCGCCTCCAGCTACCATGGGTGGGTTCAGGCCTCCAGCCATCATCCCAGGGATTACGGCATTTGGCAGTCCTCCGTTCATACCTGCCAATCCTCCGTTTAAACCAACCAATCCTCCGTTCATTCCAGCCAATCCTGCCATCGGTGCTCCATTACCTCCCAACAGTCCTGCGGCCGCCAACAACCTCAGTGTCTGTGGGAAAGGGGAGGAAGAGCATTTGTTATAGACCATGATTTAATTCAAAGTGGTGCACTAATCAGACATATATGATTAGAGTAAATGGTTCTTACCTTGCCTCCTGCATTGACCTGCAATAAGTAAAGACAGCAGAAGTTACATGGTTTGTAAAATAGATAGATAGATAGATAGATAGATAGATAGATAGATAGATAGATAGATAGATAGATAGATAGATAGATAGATAGATAGATAGATAGATAGATAGATAGATAGATAGACTGTACTCACTTGGCAGACACTTGCAACAATTGCTGTGAGGAGGAGAAGCTTCATTTTGCAGCCTGGAACCTGAACCTGTTCTGCTTTCAAATATGTGCCAAGGTGGACGATACTGTAGTTGCTCTCTGAATTTAGAGCACCTTTTATCAGTCCCAGAGATTATTATGAGCCAATTAGAGCGAAGAACACCGGTCCGTTCATATACTATATTTGTCACCCAGGTGTCATGGTACCGTCTGATGTGACATCTTCTTTTTCCCACTGTTTTTCTAAGATTTTAAGAAATGTAAAACGGTGAGTTGCTCGTTTTTTTTCAAAGACTCCTGACCCCGCTCCTCCTGACATTGTTCTCGACAAAGCCGAGCGACCACAAACAATAACAGAGTGATTCAGTGTCTTGGGGAGGGTTTGCGGAGGCTTCTGGGAGCTACTGACTCAAAAACCAGTGTGTGAAACATCTGAGTGTTGCGGGTTGTGGTCACGGGGGGGAAAACAAGTGACTTCAGTGTCAAGTGCTTTGAAGGAGAAATCAGGAAAAACATGTATGCAGCTTCTGCCTAATTAAACACTGACAGAGGAGGCCGTCCAGTGCGTATGGGAAGTTGGTTAAAAAAAACAAAAAAAAAAAACAGCTAAGTGAGAATGACAGCTTCTGATTTGTTTGTGTCTGTGTTTTTCTGCTTCTATATTATCATACAAAGTTAAAATACTTGCCTCGGGCATGTCTGGAGGCTTTACTGTAATTTGCGATGAGTCTGTATTTGTCTCAAGCTGATTTTTGCTCACACCAGGCCTAAAGTAACCACTCACGACACAACTCGTGACTTACAAAATGTCCTTTGATTAGTAAAAAAACCTCAGATTTTACAGGTGAACAGGGACAGATATTTGTCTGTCATGTTTCTTCAGCATATTTTCTCAAGACGTTTAAAGCGATTACATTAATTCCCAGTGTGGCTGGCTGGGTATGCCGTCACACAGGCTGTCTGTTTTTTTGGCTGCTGACTGGGCAGCCCACAGACAACCAGGTAAACACCCTCTGTGGAAGTCTGGTCTGGAGCTTTGTGCTAATGACACACTGTCATGCAGCTCAAATTAGGCAACATTTTCTTCCTGTTTGCCGTTTAATGTTGTGGCGAATGACATTTCCCAATGTAATTACGTATACGTGTTTCTATTTGTCTGATACGTGAATTTATAGAGACTGATCTTTTTTTACAGGCTTTATAAACAAGACTATGTTACTCCAGGAATTGGGCATTGACATGAGTAATGTGTGAGGGATGTTTTTCATATTTAGAGAGCCAAGTCACTGTGTCGTAAGTAGCTGCAAGCAGTGTACTGTAAATAGATATTTGTGCATATTTCTACCAGTCTCTTACGCAAACATAAAACCCTTCAGAGGAGCCACACCCATGACCCCAGCTGATGTTTTTGAGAGACATATTTTGGGCTCCAGATGACAAATCAGACATGTTTTGTGTTGCTTTGTTGGAACAAAGAGTCAGCAAAGATACAGCATTTGACTTCAATCATTTATTGGTTATTAGATGTGATAACAGTGATTAATAAAGGTGACATTTGAGCATTAACAACTAATAATGAGACATCAATCATGATATCTGCGAAGTCATCTTATTTGGACTGCTTCTCCTCCGGCTCCATCCCAGAGCACTCTTCCTCCTCTTCAGCTGCCATCACCTTCATCACGGGAGCCTGAGTCCTCCTGAGGCGAGCTGCCACTGAACGCTGAAACCTCAGTCTGGCGGCTGCCTGACCGCCAGTGGCAGCAATGCCCGCCTGTTGAGGGCTGCTCAGCCCAGCCAGCGAGATCAGATGCACTTGGCTGGGAGTCAACAGGGCGCCCTGTGGGTTCACTCCAGCCACTCTCTGTGGCAGAACAGCAAACACTGGGGCACCCTGAGTCAACGCCCCCTGTGCCCCACCCGTCTGCCCCACAAGAAATGCCCCAGGTTGTTGGAGAGCTCCGATGGGAATCAGCTGCTGCAGCAGAGGCTGACCTGCTTGGTTCCCGATTGGCTGGAGGAAAAATGAGCCACCAAGTTGGACTAAACGTACCACAAGAGGTTCACCGTTTAGTGGGAGCCCATTTTGAGCCCCAGCATTGGCATTGTTGCCAGCTGCTCCTCCATTATTATTCATTCCCCCACTGGCAAGTGCCTCAGCACTCCCCGAGGACACACCACCCTCCACCACAACTGCCAAAATCTGAAAGATAACCCACAGTGTGCACAACATGTTTGATCTCAGCCACAGCAGATACACGACAGGTGAACGGCTGCGTCTTCGCTGCGCTTATATAGAGAGCATCAGCGATCGCCAAGAAAGGTCCAATCAGAGCCAAGCACTTTCTCTCAAAACAACAAGTCACCGTAATCATCATGACCGTGCGAGCTGCAGGCTATTTTTTGCTTTGTTACTTTACAGAGGGCCATTATTCAGGATTATGTGGCAAACCAGGTGCAAGTGACTTGCATTCTCACAGCCATTGTTACAAAGGTCATATTTTCATGTCACGGTGGCACCAGTTAACTTGACCGAAGGATCAACCATAATATTAGAGCATGAACTGATGTCTCCCAGAGCCGCTTTGGGGTCGACTGGGATCCACCAATATGATGCAATAACTTTATTACAGGACTGTGAAGAATCATCAGCTTTAACACACGGGTGCAGTGAAATATTCTCTGTCATGATATATTGTGAAGTCCATAAAGCTTTAATGAAACATACGATGCAAAGACAAACATTTACAGCATGTTATACTCAGATAAGAGACACAGGTATTGTTTAACATTTTCCTACAATAACACAATTGTGTGAAATCATCTACTTAATGTTGATTTAAAGAGTAATTCTGCACTAAATCACTCTGACATACAAACCACAGTTCTATATACAACACCTTTTCTACCAATGAGCTGATGTAAACTTTCCCCCCGGTATGGAATGCATTAGAGAACAGTTTCTGGAGAAAACCAGCTAAAAATAAACTCCTTCATATACTCTAATCAAAATTACTCTAACAGTTTAATCTAAATAACAGAGCGAAGATCCAAATGTGCGAGCTTAGCGTGACACAAAAACAACAGCACTGACCGCCAACACTTGCCCTCTACTGCGGGAGGTAAAGTGAGTTTCTGTACGCGTCAGAGTTCTTTATATTACAGAGGTTCACGGAGGCTTCCTGCGTCACCAAGCTCGAGCGGGAGAGGAGGAACGAATTGAAGCTCAGAATAACTGGTTGACATCCATATCCTCTGTGGAGAAAAATGAAAAGCAAGGATTGATATGATGAAAATGAATAAATTGAACAGTATAACTGCTAGACGACAGTCAGAAGATTGTTGTGAAGAATGAAGTTTAAAATTATGACACAAGAAAACAAAAATGTGCCTGAATAGTCGTTCTTCTTTTGAAAAATCATCAAATTCATCGGAATTCATTAACATTAACAGAGACAGTCTCTCAGCAAGAGTGTGTTGGTTGGAAGCTGTTGCTCTTACCGTTCTTGATGCCAAAACAGGAAGTCCACTCTTTAAAGGACACCTGCTTGTCCTTGTCGGCGTCACACTCTTGGAAGAAGCGGGAGGTGCAGTGCTCCATGGGGACCAGAGGCACTCGAAGTGGGGCGAGCTCCGAGTGGGACAAGAACCTGCAGAAGGATGGATGAAGATCAAATTTTCTATAACTCTGCATGATTTGATTTGTGAACGGGTTTTAAAATATACTCTGTGAGAGTTGGTTGGAGTTTGATTTGATCTTAGCCAGTCCTTTTCATCTAACACCAGCATGACACAGGTTCATCCAGGATCAGAACGTTATATGATATCATATCCAAAAAATGCTCCCTCTGTTGTTAGTATACATACTCTTCAATGTAATATTTCCATTCATTTTTAATGCAGATCGGTCAGCCTTTTCTGTTTATGCTGATTTATAACATATATAGGAGAAATAAAAGGATACCTGTGCTATCTGTGAAGAGAGTTATCTGTCACTTCAGTGTATATGGCGTAGTATTGGCTTCCAAACCCATACTATTGAACACCTATAGGAAGTATTCTATGAGCAGAAATATACCTGTCAGAGGGATGCTGGTCCAGTTGAGCAAACTGCCAGTGCACTGGGTAGATGTACATGTTGTAGTTCTTCTCAAAGTCCTGGGCAAGCAGCTCAACAGAGTGATCACCAGCATGAAGACGCCTCTCGCTCTCAAAGATTTTCTTCACCTACGGAAAACAGAAGACCACACTTTGATTAAAAAAAATTACATTTCATGTAATTAGTTCTTTTCCCAAATATACTATGTGACTTTCTTGGCAGACTCACTCGTTGACTGACTGAATGGATACAAATAACACAACACACTGCAGAGAAATAATATTACTTGAAAGGTGACCTGTGAGGTTTTCTTGATGCAGATGCAGTTACTGAAGTTCTGGATTGTGTATTACTGAGACACAACAAAGCTGTTGAGTTACTATGCCTCATTCATTCATCACATTCATGTTTGCAAGTTTTGCTGCATTTTTTGCCTATTGCCACATTACTATTCACATAACCGCAGCCAATGATGTAAAAACAGACAGGAATGCGTCTTCAATCACTCACATGTTCATGCCTTTGCACAAAACTTTAACACAATTGGGGTTTGATGGTGTTGCTTTGTAGCACTATTATTGGTCAACATCTCCACAGGGTACCTTTAACTTATGGTAAATACACTGTTTTTTTAAGATGAAGATTATGGTGTTAAGGAAGTCTGAAAATCGCAGTTTTTTCAATACAATGTCAGCACATCTTACTCTAAAACGCTGTTTAGGGGTAAGGAAGCCAGGTGACATGGAGTCATGTTCGTAGAGCTGCAGCAGCACATTCTTCAGCCAGTCCCTCATTCGTAGAGGGAACTGGACCAGCTCGGTGTCCACACATGCAGGTATTACTGAGAGAGAAACGGGGAGAAAGATCAGGGCCGAGCAAACATTTCCTGAACCATATGTCAACTAAAATGTTGGTTTTCATTTATGAGCCCTGCACAGTGGTTAACGCTCACGTTTGCATGGCCCGGTGTAGTCCAGATGAAGTCTGTGTCCTCTCTTTGTGCCCTCCAGGTTGCATTTAGTAGCAAAGAGTTCACATGATGTGTCATATGTTTTGTTGTCCGTCCCACAAACCTACAAAAACAACAAAAACATTAATGCAACGATCAAATGCAAGCCGGTGTTTAAAAACTAGATCGCCCGTACTTACGTGATCAAACTCGTTCACACTGGAAGGACATTCTGACGGCACTTGACACACACAGGCCGGCTTACTGTCTGAGCCAAGTTTACACGTCTTTCCACGTTTGCAGGGGAAATTATCACATGGATCTGTGAGAAAAAAACAGGCACTTTGATGACCTTTGACTCAAACTTAAAACCAGTGATCAAGAATCATTTTATAGTGTAATAGCTGGAAATCACAACACACCACCCTTTACATTCCACCGCCATTTGAGTTTGCACAGTGATTAAATTCAACTTGATCTCTGTTATTCACTCCTTAAGCCTGCAGAGCTGTGTTTTGGTAGTGGCTGTGAAGCAGAGTGACACTATTCATGCGGAAGCTTCAGCAAAATGAGCCGGTCAGCAGATTCCCCTGTGAGGCTGTTGGCATAGTGCATTAGTCAATATGGTAACTAACCAGCAGGGGATTCTGGGTGGTGTACGCCTCCACCGAGAGAGGACCTGGAACTGGGGTAGAGATCCACTGTGGCTCTGATCTGCACTGGGTTCATTCCGACTAAAGGACCCTGGAAATGTACACAGGAAGCATTAAAAGGCAATTACTTGAGATATAGGGGACATACTTAGAGCATTACAGCTGAAGCACATGTCACATTTCCTCTTAAAAAAACCTGCAATAACAGATGTTTGGCCACTTGGCGGCAGCAGAAAGTTGCATTAAGACTGACATGTAACCTTAATTTAGAAGGCTAAATTGTTACCAAATCTCACCTGTTTACCTGAATGTCCTCACCACATAAATGACCATATAGGCCATCTGTGCTAGTGGCTTTTTACGACTCATACACACGTTTATGGTTAGGTGGTGACCATAGCAATTACAAAGGGAGCAAAGGAGGAATTCACGCTCGGGGTGGATGAATCAGTCAAACACATCCAGACTTTCACCCAAGAAACTGCTGTGTGTCCTTTTTATTTCATGAGACTTCTCTCAGTCAAAACACTGAAAAAAAGACTAGTTTGAATATGCCATAAAATAGCGCGCAACAATTGCAGATGAAAATCTATCACGCTGAAATGTTACCAAATCAAACACACCGTTATCTTGAGGAAAGTTTCTGATTTCTTTGGGTTTGAACATTTCTTTTGAACACTTTTGGGATAAACATTTGGGGTACATGTTATTTTGGAAATCAACCTAAATCGTTGAGGCATTACAACTTGTTGCTGTTTATCCACCCAGCAGCAACATTGGGGTTTACGTCTTCTCCTTTTAGCTCCATCTTTGGTCTGCACCAACACTTCTGGCTCTTTAGCTGCTCAATGCTCCATTATGTTACAACACAGCTGTGACAGCACTGAGAGTTAACCAAAACAGTCAAGTTCTGGGCCATAAAACTACCATGTAAAATAATTGTAATCTATTGTAAATGTAAAAATGTTCATTATGGCTGCTTTGAAATAAGTAAGTAAGTAAATAATAAGTAGTAATTGGACAGATTACCCATTTTCCTGCCCTTCTCCTCTTTGCCTTGTGGACTGTATTGTCGATGCTTCTGCCCTCAGACTCAGTGGGCTCCTGCTGACTCTGTTCCTGTCCAGATGGTGTCTCCTCACTCTGTGGAGAGTGCTTCCTTGCCCTCTGGTTCTTCTTTTGCTTCCTTGTCTTTCCCTTGGTGTGGTTCTTACTCTTCTCTTTGTCCTTTTCAGCCGCCCTGGACCCGGATTCAAGCTCTGCAGCACCTATCGGTTCAGGCGGTTCATCGTTTGCCTCGGTTTCTTTCTTATCGACACTCATCTCTTTGGACTTGGCCTCTGAATCTTTGTCCTTGTCCTGATCAGACACTTCATCGCTGTCCATTGCCTGAGTGTTTTGTACATCTTGGTCATAGTCATCGGCGATGGTTGGAAGTTCTTTCTCGCTGGTTTCCTTCTCTTTAACATCTGTTTTTAAAAGAGGCTGTGTGTCTGCAGCAGTGTGTGGGCGTTTTTTGGTGGCTACAATACTCAGAGGTTGTAGGATGCCACTATCAGCTGCATAGTCAAGGTCAACAGGGATCTCTGAGTCCGTGCTGCCATCTGTTTCCTCCAGCAGTGGCCCCTGCTCCTCCCTCTCTGCTATTTTATCAACAGATTTTTCCTCCTTTCCCTCGAGTGGCACCTGTTCCACCACCACCTCTTCTTTGTCCAGCATTTCAGCATCTTCAGCACCCTCCTCCTTCACCGCTTCTCCCTCATTTGTCACCTCTTTAGAGTCTTCTGGTTTGTCATCCAACTTCTTCTCTTCTACCTCAGCCTCGTCATCCTCAGCAATCTCGCCGGCCTCCATCTTGCCTTTCCCCGCTTGCGCTTCTTCTTCCTCTTTTTCCTCTTCCTCCATCGCTCTTTCCTCTGCTACCTGCTCTTCCTCAGCTTCTTTCTTCAGGAGGTCCACCAGTTCCTCCTCACTCAGCAGGACAGCGGTGCTTTTGTCACCCTTTTCAGACGCCTCAAACTCTCCCTCTTCCTTGTTAGCGTTAGCATTGCCCTCAGAGCTCAGTTCCTCATCCTCCTGCTCGTGGCTGCTGGCCTCAAACGGTACCAAAGTGGGTAAGACCTGTGGCTTGTTGGCCTCCTCCGTGATGATGTCCTTGTTCAGAAGAAAAGAAGAATCTTCATTTTAAAACATTAAATATCTTTAACTTTTCTAATACATTTAAAAGAGTCCTGTAGTACCTTTTCTTTGGCTGTGTGTGGAGTCTTACGCAATCCATGATGTTTTCCATGATGATGTTTACTTTTTACCTAAACATAATGGGGATATAATAACGTACATGCTTTCAGTTAATGCCAAAATTGCAGCAAACACATGTCACGTCACATCTTTTGTTTGGGAGGGCTCTCATGGTAAAGTTCAGTGTCAGTCAAGAGGAATATAAGCGGCTTTGCTACTCACAGACAGGGCAAATGTTGCTGCCAGTAAGCACAGGAATACTAAACAGGCCCTCATACCTGAAACATTGAAATCAAAAAAGCAAAGATTAATTACATTGTGCTAATTTGCATGAACATTGATTTCACAGAAAGGACTGGGAAAAAAAATCCCTCGAAAAAACAATCAACGCATTATAATCTGACTTCTGTCTGGTCACAACATGAGACGTGAACTTGGCACATCTTTCAAAGTCAAAAACAGATGAGAGCATCTCTGCTGCCAACGCTTTCATGATAGGCAGAGCGGCGGGATTGGCCTCCACCGTTGTCAAGGTTACAGGCCTCTGAGATGCGCCTCTCTCTCAAAAGTCACATTCAGAGCTAAAGTAAACATCAGAAGCTACCAGACTGGAAAAAAGTTGACTAAGTCCACAAACTTGTCTCCCGGGACGGAAACAAAACAGACTCTACTGAGCCTGTCCAGCGGAACAATAGCTCACTGGTTCAGACCAGTAAACCCCAGATAGGTGCAGACTGGGGGGATGGAGGGGGGGTGGGGGTTGCATGAAAATTCATCAAAGGCAATTAATCAGACATTTTTATTAGATTTTTACAATACCGAGGGTGAATTAAATGTTCAGATTTTAGATAATCCTTTAATTTAACACCCACGTAACATTATAGTCAAAAATGTAGCTTTCAAAACAAACTCTTTGTGTCTCTTATGAGGATATTTCACAACTATGAAGTATATGCTGTTACATAAATTATGCATAGCTGTCAGCAAGCAACATTTGAATGTGCCTATGTCATTTACAATGTACATCATAGTGTAGACAGAATATTTATATTTATTATCACTCTCAGTTTATAGAAAGTAATTAAGTCATCAACATTAGCATGGAACATCTAGGCAAGGTTAGGCTATATATCACAAAAGAGGCGGCAGAGTAACCAAGCAAACTGTCCACGTAACAAGTTCAAGTGCAAACAAAATCAGAAAGCAAGATGCCACACACATTTCTGTTCCATCAATGACAAATAACCCTTCAAAACAATTAAAAGGCCACAGTAATTAGGATGTTTTTTTTACCTGAGGCTGGCGGTTGCAAGAGAAATGAGAATCCCGCACAAACACCAGTACGACGTGCCTGTGTTGAACCTGTGAAGATTTCCTTTTGTATTCTCGACAGCGCTCACACTGTCCACACAAACACATACACACACACACACACACACACACACACACACACACACAGTTTTTTTCTGGGTCTCTGGTGCCAGTGCTTTTCTAACGTTGGGAGGGTCTCTGTGGGCTGCAGAGTGCGGTGGGAATTATTGTGTTTCTTCGCTGAGAACAAATAAAAGGTGAATCAACAAAAGGTTGTGTTATTCAATAGTATGATAAAATAAAGAATAACAGAGTCAGTTTATTTTAGCTGAGAGGAAAGAGCTCAGTACACCCGAGTGCACTTGGTGAGTCTCACACAGACGTACAGACCGTCACACTTTAAGTGATAAAACGTAAGAAAGGGAGAGCTGGGAAGGACAACTGTTAGATGGCATTGAGCACAATCACAACACCTGCTTTGAGCTGATAAGTTTCATGAGAATCTGTTGGCCCACGCAGCAGAGCAAGTTTCTCACACACAAACGAAATGTACCAGGACACCAATTTACTTCAGGTCAGATTAAAACGTACACAAGTGCATCTAAGATGATGCTAAATTGTGCTTCTACAGAGGGAGGGAGAGGAACACTGAACCTCATGGGTGCTTTGCCCTTAAAAAACTTTAATATCTAAAAGAAACCAGCAAAAGCAGCAATAATCCACTTGTGAATTCCACTAACCTTCTACTAATTTTATGACATTTATCCTGATCCTTATCCTTACACACATATATGATACTGGACTTGAGGAAAGAGTAATCTATGGGTAATGGAATATAAAAGCTATTTAAGGTTGCCTTATTGCTGTTTAGCTATACTTCTCAGTACAGTCTGTCAGTCTGGATGATATTTTTGTTTTTGCCTTTTCTTTATTTTCAGGAATATCTGAACAAGTATACTATGTGTAGGTTGTTTAAATGTTGGTAAAGGTTAAAGCTGAACCTCTGTGTGATACTTGTCACATGGAACATGGTTTTATGGACAGAAATAATGTGTACACTTGGCCACTAGATGTCTCTCCGTCCCAAGTCTTAAAGCCACTGATACAACATGTTGTATGTGTTAAAAATGTGTTGTGATGATTCTTACCAAAGCCAGGAAGGTACAGGATGATTAACATCATGGTAAACATTTATCAGCAGCTGCTTTTAATACGTTATTAACCTCATCCACTGATGATGTCAGCAGAAAGGGCTGTATCACATATTAGTTAAAGATTTAACACACTCAACAAACGACTCATTTGACAAAGTGGGCTCATCTCCAGGGACATTTATTCCAAACAGCTCTGTAACGATTGGGCAAACTCTGTCTGCTGATTAAGGTTGTGTGGTATGACTGAAAGCTCCAGAACAGTTACTAAATGGACCTCGAGGTGAGATTGAAGGTTTATCACCTGCTGGCTTAACTACGATTCATGATATATATCAATTCCACAGCAGCTTTTTAGTGATAGCAGAATACACCTGTCATCTTTTATACATCACTTTATAACAACTATACCAACTTTACCACTTTGTACTTTTCAGTGTTTGAAAATATATTCCAATACAGTTAATAATTATCCTTTGAAAGAAGGGGTCAGTAACCATACAGTGTATCACAATATCAAAGTAATGTACTTACTGTACAAAGTAATCCTACTTTTTTTTTTACTACATGTATGTTTTATTTTGTAAACTGCATCCTCGTGTGTCATGGTTTCCTGTGTTTTTGTCTCTATTTAAACCTCTTACCTGTGTTTCATTAGCTATCAGCCCCGATCATTTATTATTATCTGTGTCTTTCCCTTCACGCCTTGTTTTTTCCACCTTTGTCCTCATGTCAGTCCAGTGTTTCTCATCTGTTCCATGGCCCTGTCTCCTTGTGTTTTGCCTGTGTCCTCATCATGCCATTATACTGGTTGTTCCTCAGTTAAGTTTTGTGGTTTGTGGTTTTTTCACTCATGGATTACTCTCGTTTTGTTGTCAGCCTTTGGTTACTTTCATTTTGGATTATGGGTGTATGGACTACAGCTTCTGATAATTAAAGCTGGCTTTGTTTTTCTCGCTTTTGGGTTCCTTTTGTGTGAAGTCTGACATGCAGTCACCTATTTTGGTATCTAAATGACATAATCCAATTATATTTATTCCATTACTCCACAAGCATGGTTATATTCAAGTGAATATGGATCGTTTTAACCAATGTAAAGGTGTTCATTTAACAATGTAGAAACACTCTGTTACAAATCCTGCATTCATAACTTTACTTGAGTAAAAGCACTGAAATATTTGCAGCAGAATGTATTTTAAGTAACAAACGTAAAAGTACTCATAATGTAGACTGGCCCATTTCAGAAAAATACATATAATTGGATTATGATTATTGATGCATAATGTGTAAGCATCACTTTAATTTAAGATCCCTGGGCAGTTATTTTGGACTAACAAGGCCAACCCCCAGCATAATTAATGTGGAGAGAGACAGAACTTTATATAGCCAACTGTTAACATAAAAATAACATAATCACCTGTAAAAACTGCTTAACAACCACCTGTTTGGTGACTTTGCCCCAAAACAAGGTTTAGAATGTATTTTTCCCACATAGTTTATACTTCTGCTTCTTCTACTACTTTGCTTTATATACCTCTGAATAGCACCAAACACATAGATCATGGTATGTTATTGACTGGGCTATTGACATAATCTGGTAACCCTGTGAATCTAAAAAGCAACTAGTAACTAAATTTATGCAATAGTAGTGGAGTAAAAACAAAATACCTCCACTCTGAAATGTAGTGAAGTAGAGGAACAAAGATGCTTTAGATGGATAAAGTCAAATTAAATACACAACAATTGTTCAGTATTTGAGTAAATGTACTCTACTGCAGTATATAGCTGAAAAACACTTTGCCCTGCAGGTTTCTGTTCCTCACTGATTAGATAATAAATAATTGAACCCCTTGCAACAAAAGCCTGCTTTAATCAGGCTTGTGAGGATCAGATTACTTATTTTGCTTCTGTAAATGGTCAGTCACATTAAAGAAAACCGATAAGATGTACAAGAAGCCTGTCTGAGAGGGTTGATCCGTCATAAAACTTAAGTAACCTGAGGGCAGGCGCTGTTGACTGGCGGTCTGTGAGGCCACAACAAGCATCAATCGTCCTCTCCTCCTTCCTCCTTCGTTCTAAAGCAGGAACTTACAACAACTGGTAGCTGTGGTTTTGGCAAACAGTTCCAGACTGGTGAACATCCAGTCTAATTATATGTTGCTTTTGTACGGTTGAAATCCAAAGCGAGGCTGAACAAGAAATTCTCTCATCTTATTCTGGGCCCGACCATATATGGACATCCTGGAAGCAATTACAAGGCTCGGGGAGGAAATACAGAAGTCTTTATTTAGGATTTCTACTGTACATGCCCTATTTTTCCAAGAATGAGCCCTGTTTCCAACAACAGCATGTAACACTGAGGACGAAAAGTTGCACAACGTAGTTTTCTGTTATTGTTTTTGGATCGCCTCATTAGTGTATTGACCCTTAAAGGTCCAATTTTGTAGAAAACTTCACTCCCAACTCGTCAGTTCAGACTCAAAAAGCAACTTTTCTTACAAACACGACCTATAATGTGTGACTACAGTTGTCACAAGCTTCCTTGTTATTAAGATAAGTTTCATCTTTCCATTTGATGTTCTCCAGATAAGTATTTGGTGTCTACCCTTGGGCAGGGCACCACCTCAAACTCCTTTTAATGAATTATTATACAACAATTAAACTCGGATCATTTGTTGACTAGACAGTAAAGAAAACATCCATTTCACCGGAAACAAGCATGACCCTGTCTGGCCCTCCTTTCTCTCTGAGTGGGCGCGAGTTTGTTTTTTCACGAGGCCACAAACCCTATGGTTTAGTGTGCAGAGCTATATTTCACTGAAGACATGAGAGGGGGTGGAGGATATTCAGTGACTGAATGAAACAACTGTATGTGTGTGTGTGTGTGTGTGTGTGTGTGTGTGTGGGTATTTGTGGTGTGTGTGTTCAATCATTATCGTGCCAGAGTGTGTTTGTTTTGAGCTCTAACTCTCCGGAAAAAAAAAATAAAAAATACACCTTGGCGTGTCGACAGCCGAGAGAGACACTCCGGAAGGAAGTGATGCAATCATTTCAATCAAGACGACTTATATACAGTCGTGCTGGGAGTTTCCTACAGCATATCCACACATCGAGCTCTTACAGCCTCAACTGCCAGCTTCCACCCGTTGCTCGGGAATAGACTACGGGTTCTCCTTTTTGCATCTGCAGCCAACAGAAGATTTTTGTCACATTATCTCTGACACAAACGGACAAGAAGGTAACTGATCATACGTTGACTGATTTGTTATTTAACTCCATGCTTTGGCTCATAACTTTTCCAGCATGTAGTCTGACTTGCTGATTTTTTGTTTCACATTATTGAACTGCTATTGTGCTTCAAGTGAAACATGCATTCATTCATTCACTGCATGAACAATTATCCTATCCTAACTTCAATATGTATAGAGTGTTTACATAAACATATTTTGCATTTTTTAAGTGTTTATTCATCTTGGGTGTCATTTTTTGTGTTTTCATGTTTCATGTTTCATGTTTAAATCTACCTTAAATTTCCTGTGAGGGATGGAGTGTTTAAAACTGGATTAAACCAATATTAATCACATACTATGTGTCTGTTACAGAATGAAGATTACCATTACGTTTTGCCTGATTGGAGCAATTTTTGCCAACCCAGTAAGTATGAGATGGAGAAAATAAAACTCTTAAACGTGCTTATGAATCTAACCACTGTGCAAATTAAAATACTTGCTTCATTCTGCAGATTAATTCACCTGATATGTTAATGGGATATAATGTTGAAGAACGTAACAAGCTAAACAGGATCAGATTCTTTCATTCATTGAACATTGAGATTCTCTGAACATTTAGCCAACACTGTCTGGACTCTTCCACTTTTAAAAGTATTGCTGTGAACAATCCTCTTTGTGCTGCTCTCTTTTTGTGCTGCAGTTGAGTCTAGTTTAGTCCTTGATCTGTGATTCCTTTCTTTCAGATTTCCCATAATGTGGTTTTGGAATCAAGCGAGTTTGATCCAAACACGGTGAGTGCTTTTTAAAAGTCAGCCCACCCTTCCCTTACAATGCACTTGTAACTTTTACACATAAATCATTCGACTGCAGTCAGGTTGAGTTCCTTCGGACACAGTCAGCAAAAAATCCAACAATAGGTGCGGTTACTCAAAGTGTCACCAGACCTCAAGAGCATTTCAGACTGTTGTTTACTATACTCTGTGTCTGGAGTCGTTTACGAAGCGAAGGCTTGCCCAGGCAATGGTTGCCAGAATCTTAAATCAATGTGATGATTGTTGGTGTCACAGTCATATGTTGTAATTAAATACCCTGTGGTGTGTTTGCTAACTTGGTCTTTTTTTTATCTCTCAGACTGAAAGTATGTCTGTTTCACAATCATCTGAAAATGACACTTCAGAGATTAAGGTAATATGCACATGTCTTCAAGTAATGAGGAAATGGCTGTTTTATGATGCCTTGATGACTTTTTGCATCACTTTTGATTGCTGATTTTTTATCTAAATGGCTGTTTATATTTATATTTCTGTCACAGAGCTCTGAAGAAACTTCCTCAAGACAAGTAAATTATTTACTGACTTACTGAAAATATGTATGAAAATGTAATGATATGCTGTCAATGTGTCTAAATTCCCCTTTTATAATTGTAATCTTTACAGAGTCAGAGTTCAGAGTCAGAATCTGTAGAAACCACATCAGAGGACACGGTGGGTTTTATCATCACTCTTTTACTTATCTTTATCTCTTTTTTATTTATCTTTTTATTGTGGGGTTAGGGTTAGGGTTAGACATGGCATGGCATGGCATCATTTTATAAAAGGCTGTGATTCTTTTCCGCAAACAGACTTCCGAGGAGAGTGACAGTCAATCAGTTGAGGATGACGAGGTAAGTCCAACGAAATCAAGTACTTTATCAGACCCATAATGCTTTGCATCTCTTAATGTGTGCACAACATCCCTCTGTTCCCCACTTAGCTTGTGTATTCTCTGTATTTCCACAGACGGACTCGTTGGCTGAAACGAGAGACGACAGCATGGGCAGTGAGGAGAACGTCAGAAAAGTGAGATAAACATTTTTGCGCTCTAAACTGTCCTGCCTCCGCTGAGATGACAGATTTAATGACGATATCTGCATATTCTCCGCATCAGAGTTGGGTTCGAGTGTTTGCAAGTGTCATCAAGGCCCTGAGTGCAGAGGACAACAGCAGCACAGAGGTCACCGGAGGTCAGTCGGACCAACTGCCCGAGAAGCAGCCCACTCAAACCTCCACCGTCTCCCAGGGTGACACGAAGCTTCAGCTGGTGGATAAGACCGCCGCCAGCAGCGACACCACGAGCGAGAGCGCGGACACCGGTGAAGTTACCGCCGTAACAGCTGCCGCCAGTGACAGCAGTGAGAGCAACAGCAGCGAGAGCAACAGCAGCGAGAGCAACGAGACCAGCGAGACCAGTGACAGCAGTGACACCAGTGAGAGCACCGAGGACAGCAATGCCAGCGACAGCATGGAACAACTCAGAGCCCCAGGCTGTGTGAACGGAACTGAGAGCTGTGAAAGCGAGGAGTATTTCTTCCAGGACATAGGAGACGACGGCCATCATCACTCAGTGGACAATCTGATGGTGCCAGACGAGGATGAAAGGGAGTTATTTCTAAGGAGATGATGACCTGCTCTTGTGCAGCTCCACTATGAACTACACCAACATTAAAATGACGTTCCTGATGAGCTCAGGATGACAGATTTGTTCATGCCCATCACTTCTGAATGCTGATTTGGGCATTATAATGTTATCTGCAGCTGATTTTTCGTGTCTGTGTGTGTCTGTGTGTGTGTGTGTGATTATTACTGTGATGAATATAGCCTCAGCATTTACACTGTTTTGGAAATAATAATAAAATACTATAACCCTAATATCGGGTGCCTGTGTGTTTTTATATAATCAATCAGACCGAGGGAGCAGTGGAAAGTATCAGGTACACCTACTTGATTACTTAAAGGGTAATTCAGTCATCTATTCAGACAGTCTCACCTCTGTGCTTGTGTCCATGAAACATTTCTGGAGCTTCACAGCGAAATTGTGCAGCATTCTCCTAAACAACTGAAGTAAATGGGGTCTTGTTTTAAAACAACCTGAAAAATTCCAATATAGAATGGCTTCATACAGTTGTCTGTCATAATCCAAGTCTACGGAAGCCCAGAGATTCCAAAATGATTGTAAAAGATGCTATTGTCACCCTTTTTAAATCTGCAATCTTCCAAGCAGCTGCTTAGCTAAGACACCCACAGCTGAAGTGGGTGCATCATATCTGCCATGACTTGAGGGTGCAAATAAACTCTTTTTAAATAAATTTGGGATCTCAGGGCTTCCAGACATTTGGGTTACGTCAGACGAGCTGTATGGAACCATTTTATGTGTCTATTCTGCTCGTTTTTACGTATTGAAACAAGTCCTCATCTACTTTTGTTTAGGAGAATGCTGCAGAGCTGTTTTACTGTGAAGCGCCAGAAAATGTTTTGTGGACTATGAAACTTCACCTTCCTTTCCATCGGTGGGTAGATAATGACTGAATTTTTATTTTTGTGTTAACTTATCCCCTAAATCGCCTAGAGCAGTGGTTTTTGAATATTTGGTGTCCACAGCATGCCAAAGGGCAAGCTAAAATCCAAAGGAATATCTGTATTTGTACACATAAGAAATGGCCTCCCTTACACGTGTTACCTAATCACTTTGGAAACATTCAGTTTTAGTTTCCTGAAGGTTTTTTGAAGGAGGGTATGGATTTTGCCTGTGTATTGGGAAGTAAACACATGACATAGTAATATATAATAATCAAAAACAATTCATTACTAGTTGTATATTTCAATAATAATCTATGATTGCAGAAAAGTCCAAAGGCACATCTGGACTTGCCTCGCCACAACATTCAGAAACCACTGGCCTACAGTACTGAAGCGCTTGTACTTTACTTAATTTCTAATTGCTCACTTTAGAGAGACATATTGCACTTTTCACTCCACTGAATTCAGTAGTTACCTGTACTTTTGCAGATAAAAATTAGACACTTCCCAACAATGAGTAGTTCAAAATAACTCTTGTGTTTGTATCTTTAATATTGATCATGAGTCATATAACCAATATAATGAATAAGTAAATGTTGTACTCACCAGGTCGAGTTATGTCTTTGCTTCTTTTTCTATCATCACCATGGCCGGTTAGCTCAGTTGGTTAGAGCGTGGTGCTAATAACGCCAAGGTCGCGGGTTCGATCCCCGTACGGGCCAGCCCAAGTGTTTTTATTTTATTTTTTATATTGTATTTGTGAAATAATGTATCAATTTATTTAAGTAGTGTGCAACACCTGATCTTATAAGGGAACCCTTTATGCAGGAACATATGGTTGGACATCAATCCTTGGAGCTGTATTCACGTAGGTCTGCTTATATATTTATAACCAATAAACAAAGAAAACACTAGATGGCGACAAAGTCACCAGATCTTGCTGCAGTGTTTACTGGTACCTGCATAAACTGCCTGGCGTTTTCCCTTATTCTGCATTATTAGGCCACTCTTCTCTTCTTCAAATTAATCACATGGGAATTGGGAATATTGGAAATTACATAATGTCATAAAAATCATAAAGTTCAAGTTGCACTGTCCTAACATAACAAAACATAAGGGAGATGTAAACACCCACACAGACCAGTGCAATAAGTAATGCTAAGTTTGTGGGTGTACTATGGGTGTACAGGGGTTTTGGTATCTTCCCCATAACATTATGGACGGATTCAACCTCTGTAAATCTTTGGCAGTCAGATAGCTATTATTAGGTAAAAGCTGTATTTGTTTATTATAATATGATAACATATTAATATTAATATCAATAATACTATAAAATGAAAAAATTAATCAGTATTTCGTTTTTAGAAAACATTTAATACACGATATTAAAACATGGTTTATAATGTTGGAAAAATAGACGCAATGAGACATTTTCCCAATCCTTTCGTTTCAAAATAACAAAAATACAAATGACGTCAAAGTTGCATCTACACAGTGAACTGCCTCTTAAATCTACTAAAAAACGATGAAACAAACTGTGTTTCGGTCACACTACCGTTTTTTTGTTTTGTTTTGTTTTGTTTTTTAAACCAGTTTAATGAATTCATAAATCAGAATTAACAGGCAAAAACAATGCCCAACACACTATAGTCCTATATTGAACCCATAAACATCAGCGGTATCCACTTTGAGGTCACTTGGGAAAGTGAGACTTGAGGTGTTCCTTCAGAGCAGGTATTGTGGGGAGCTCTCTGCGACACACGTGACAACGGAGAGGTAGTTTCAACAACTCGCTGGTTCCGTCTTTGACGCTGACCCTTCCATCTCTTTCAAGCATCTCAATCACATCTGCAGATAAGAAAAAAGAGAATTAAAACTACAAATTAGCAGTAAATGACACTAAGCAATACTGCGGAACTGCAAGCTAAAACACATGAAAAAAACATGAAATTTGCTCTCACCATGAGACTCAATGAAATAGTCCGTTGTGAATGAGTTCCAGTGCTTTTTGTTCTTCAAACAGGGAGAGTCAAAGTCTTGGCTGATCACATGGAGGTGGACATGACTGGAAAAAAACATACATGTATAATTACTATTTATTTGCAGAAAATTCTATCAATCAAATTATTATAAATTGCACATACTTTACATTGCTGCCAACCATTTTTCGTTTTGTTCATTGTTGGACCCCACCATTGCACCATCCACACAGTGATTAACCTACCTCATACTGGGGATGGCGTGGTACCCTGAGCGGAAACGTAATGAGCTAGCATCCGGACACTGCTGAACCATCTGGTCGCCGACTTCCTGCATGTGTTTCAGCAGGTCACAGTGCTCCTCACGTAAGGCCTTCAGGCTGGAAATGGACTGCCACGGGAGGATGAGCCAGTGGTAGCGAGCTTTAGGGTATTTATCTTTGATTACAACTACTTTATCGTCCTTGTACACCTAGAAAAAAGGAGACAATGTGTCACATCTGTGATTCAAATCAAGCATCACACCAATTGTCTTTTCTTTTTGTCAACAGCTACCTGCATTTTTGGGTCTTGCATTGAGGCCTTGAGACCTTGGCTCCAATGTCCAAAATTTTCCTGTAACAAATTTAAAGTGACATGTTTTTTTATCTGAAATAATACTAATACCAGTGCTATTGAAAATCCATACAAGAGAAAAACATGTGGAATTCATAAAAACAACATCTTGAATAGATGCAACCAATTTTTTAGTTCATCTCTTACACTGGGTTTTGATGTTTCTTCAGGGCTGACTGACACAGACACCTTTTCTGACTGTTTGGCTGATTTCATACTCGAGGCCTCTCTTTGGCTCACTCTGTCCTCTGAGGTTGGTTCTCGTGGTCTTTTCATACAGCCGCGGTCCCCGGTTGGATCCTCCTTGAACTGTACAGTGTATGAGTAGAGCTGATTGACAATATGAAGCTGCTGTCCTGGCTTCATTTTGACCTCATTGTCCTTCCCCACCACAACAGAGTCTACAGAGGTGGGGTTCAAGCCCAGCTTTGGAATTAAGACAGGAGATGAGACAGTGTCACAAAAAAAAAAAAAAAAAAAAAAAGTCTTTAGACATTAAGAGCTCAACACTGCAGGAAGGCTTAACGGAGTAATTCTTCAATTCAATAGCAGATTAGATTGCAGTTATTTAAATCAATGTTCTTTATGTGTCTTACCTGTTTAACTTTGACATAACCTTTGTTGCATTCTGCTTTCAGTTCAACTGGTTGAAAAGGGATAACATTAGCACTGGTTGAGGTATGTCTGTAACATTCCAAGACGTTATTTTACTCAAAGATTGTTTCAATTTCAAAACGAAATACATGAAAAATATTCAAACACAGATAAAAGAAAAGAATAGAATCAAGTTTAAGCAACAATAGGATACAATAATCTGTAATTTAGACCAATCAAAATTATAATCAGTACAGACAAATATGGTATGTATGTAATAAGGACTTTGTTAATAAACTGAACTGCGGCAGCTCTAATGTAAGGTTTGTAACAAACATAATATATACAAATCAGTTTTAAACGCTATCTTATTATACGTAACTGGGTATTAATAAATATTTTTTGTGACATTTTGTAGTATGTTCCATTCTTAACGTCGGAGGCTACTTTGCTAACGTAGCCTGTGTAAAACGAAGAGGTATCGTTATATTACCTTGCTGCCGAGAGCATTTTTTGTCTTTAATAGTCGTTTCTGGACCTCGACCCAGGACAACTGTCTGTAGGTGAGGCAGTCTGATGGGTTTATGATTGCCCTCCTCGCTAATAAGCCAGCAAATTGGCATTTTATCATGTTATGGGGCTACTTTAACCAACAGAGGTGCAAAACTGTCGCAGCCCACGCTTTTGTTTTGGTTGACTCCTCGTCGCAGGAGATTGACGTCACTGTAGCAGGTTTTTGCCCCCGGTAGAGGCGGGTTAGAAGATTCTCGAAGAGTGAGCCGAGGTTTTGCTCTGAACTTGTGAGGATTCAAAATATCGTCTTCATATAAGGTAAGAAACTGACAATTCAAACGTACGGGTTTTGTTTTTACCCGTGTCACATTCGTCTTTTTAGCTTGACGTTAAAAGAAACATCCTAGCTAGCGTGTTAGCATAAGACAGGCTAGCAGGGGTTTGGATAACTAACGCTAGCTAAAGACCGCAGGGCCTCTTAGAAACGAAACACTACTGTTTTCATCATGAGCAGGGTAACAGGTAGTTGCTAACATATTAGCATCCTCGTGTCAACCAAGATTAGGCCGGTGATGGTCGTTTACTTCGTGTCTATATATAATTAACACAAGTAAACAAAGCAAACAAGGCGTGTAACCTTAAAGGTACTAGATATGAACCTCGTTATATGATTATTTTCCCGTGTAAATGTTACACTTCTCATTGTCTGGTCTCATGTTGAAGTAAAATTAAAGAAATGAACTATGTCGGAATCTCGCCTCGTACCAGTACTTGTCGTATTTGTACATTGCTTGCGTGTTTCTGTTTTATGCTGGTGTACACTTCTCCTCCACGAACGTTACATGTCAGAGGGAAATATAAGCTACTTTTATTGTTGTATTTATCTGGCAGTAATAAATAGTAGTTATATTTCGGATCAAAGCTGTACAGAAAGTATAATAATATTTAAGTAGTGTCTAAAATGTGACTTGTCATAGGTGAAAGTAGTGGTAACACTAGTTGTTATCTCAGCCATATCAACATCCAGATGCTGAGTGATAAGATAGTAATGAATCAGGAATAATATGCCGATAACAAATATTTATTAAATGTGACTTTGAATTTTGCTTAATGAGGACGTTTACTTTAAAAACTGAAAAACATACAGGCTTTAAAAAAATATCCAAGCTTCTAATAATCAAGGAATGCAACACTCTTTATCATTTTAATGACGATTGCCCTCAAAATCTTTTTATCTTGTTTACTCAGCGACGATCCTCATTTTACTTCATGTCGGTCTTTTTTTTTTTTACTATAACAGTTTAATTTCTTTTGATGCTGATTTGATTTTGTCCAGTAACAGCTGTTTCAGTTTTCATTCACTGTCAGTATTCTGATGTGGAGGGGCAGGGGCAAAGAGCAGGCTGCGCACTAAAGAGAGTATGTCACTCTTCCTGAACCTGATCAAGAAACCTATAATATAAGTTATTGGTTCCTTGAACTTGTCATCTGCGAAGCCTCTGACACGACCACACGTGTATGACAGTGGCTTCCATGAGTTCACCTGGAACACCTAGACCACAAATATGTGAAAACGCAAATATTAGCTTGGAGTTCCAGGTGAACTTGTGTAAGCTGCTGACAGGCATGAAGGATAGGATTGTAAGATTGCCAGTGGAAAAACGCATCAGAATCCCAAAAACATCAACATAAAATGCTATAAGATTGTTAGAGTGTCGTCAGATATAACAAGTGTGTTACAATCATATTTGAGATTTCTTTTTTTTCTTTTTTTTTTTTTTGTGGTCACCATTTTTATTGTGCCAATACAGCTTTTCATTCCTTTTACAGTGCCTGTTTTATAGACAAAGACTGCTCTCACTGTGAAACCACATGATGATTCGCTGTATTTTTGGATTTAATTTGCTCTATTTTCTGTTGGGACAGTAACGTGGTTAATATTCATATTCACTGAGCAACACACTCAATTTCATTTAAATCACCTCTAACTAACAACTAACTTTGGTAGATTTTGGTGTTTAAAAGCTGAGCTGGAATTAAATATTGAGATACTGATGTGACTTACTTTTCTTTTTCTTTTCCAGGGTTATTTGTCAAAGGCAAACATGGTTAAAGAAACAGGCTTTTATGACACACTGGGTGTGAAACCCAGTGCAACTCCTGATGAACTGAAAAGAGCCTATCGCAAACTAGCCTTGAAATATCACCCTGACAAAAATCCAACAGAGGGAGAAAAGGTGAGCTCTTCCATAACACTGATAAAAATGGATAGTTGTTTAAGTGAATTTGATTTTCCTTATAAATAGCTAATTTTGTGACAGAAGTTTTCAGACCTGATGAAATGGATTACATTTATAGTAGAATTACAATTTTAGTTCTTACATAAGGATGTGTTTTTGTTTCTTATCTTTGTAGTTCAAGCAGATCTCACAAGCATATGAGGTGCTTTCAGATGCCAAGAAGAGAGAGGTCTATGACCGTGGAGGTGAAAAGGCTATAAAGGAAGGAGGATCTGGTGGTGGTGGAGGTGGTGGGGGCTTTGCCTCACCCATGGACATCTTTGACCTGTTTTTTGGTGGCGGCAGTCGGATGCACAGAGAGAGAAAAGGTACGGAAATATTAGAGAAATAATCCCTGAACTGAAATAATGTGTGAGGTGTGTAAAGTGTTTATTTTTATGGTTTGAGTTATGCAAAGAAAGAACCAGTGTTCTGTTGATGAGGACGTTGCTGTGTTAAACATTTAGTCATGGCAGTAGGGCTGCTATAATTTCCTTTTGTGATTAGGATGTTAAGAAGTCTCACTTGAGAACCTGGAGTCAACAAATGTTTGTCAGTTTTGCGTGAAAATGAACAATAATCGACTAATCAATGCTTCTTTTGGAAAACCCTTTATATTAGCTCATTGTAGATATCAATGTAGTGTTATCAGCCAATAACTCTAAATTTAAGTACAGAAATGAAATGTTTTGAGATGGTGCCAGCTGTAAATTTGTCCTCCCGGTAAATTTCTTGGTCTCTGTTGTTAAAATCAGATCTAATGAAACCTCAGGCCAAATGTTTATTCATAGGTAAGGACTGTTAAAATGATTGAATCATTTTGTTTTTCTTTGGGGTTATTTCGTTTTTTATTGAGTTTGACTGTCAATAGCAGTGTTGCAGTTAAAGATCTTGTATGCGTTTGGTTGTAAGCTCTGCTGTGCATCATGTTTGGAGCTGGTCTGTCAGTTTCATTTTCTCCCTGCAGAGAACAAAACTTGATTTTCTCATGCTGTAATAAATTGCCATCTTGTTCTTGCTGCAGCTGGTATTTGTTAGCAAACACATAAAAGCAACATACAGACAAGACTGTCAAACAAGCTTGATCAATGTTTGAGAGATCATGTTTTTACTGGCTGTACATCAAGAGTCTCATTTGTGACTTTGCAGTTTGGCTAGAGAGGAAAACTATTCTGAGCCTCAAGTAAAGACGTAAACACACAGCTGATGCAGCCCAGTGTTGTGATTTGTTAGCAGAAGTTTCTTGTTTATTTCAACAAGTATAGTATGTAATATGAAAGGACACTGGTAGTAAAAGGAATCAAAGATGTGTATTGATTTCTAACTTTATTACAAAAAACAGTACTGTTAAAGTCTGTAATTTGTCTCACCTCAGGTAAGAACATCGTTCATCAGATTTCTGTGACGTTGGAAGATCTTTACAACGGAGCTACAAGGAAACTTGCTCTCCAGAAGAACATTATTTGTGAGAGATGTGAAGGTACGTGTTTTGATGTGCAGTTTTTTTTTATATGCTCTTGTTAGTGTCCGTCACTGGACTGGTTAAGTAATCTGAGCAGGCTTTTCAGCACACACAGGTCATAAAAAGGCTCTTTGTTCAATAACAAAATTAATCTGTCTTGTAAATGTTATCTAGTCTGTGCTGTTTATACAACAAGCCAAATGTAAAACAAAATAGCTTCTATCTTTGTTAATGGATTGCTGACTGTTGATTGTTCTTGGCAGGTCGTGGGAGTCGGAAAGGAGCTGCACAGATGTGCATGACCTGCCATGGCACAGGCATGCAGGTCCGCATGCACCAGCTGGTACCAGGTATGGTGCAGCAAGTGTCTACAGTGTGCCACAGCTGTCAGGGCCAAGGACAGAGAATCAGCCACAAGGATCGCTGCAAAGCATGTGGGGGCAGAAAGATCCTGCGGCAGAAGAAGATTTTGGAGGTCCACATTGACAAAGGTGAGAGTGACTGGAGAGTTTATATTATTCATGTGTGACCTGGTGAAGACTGAACCAGAAGACCAAAGATTGTCCACCTGTTCACTCACCTGCTGCAGGAATGAGAGATGGCCAGAAGATCGTTTTCCACGGAGAGGGAGACCAGGAGCCAGGAATAGAGCCAGGTGACATCATCATCGTCTTAGACCAGCGAGAACACCCAAATTTCACCAGGTAATAAATATGTTATATGTTATAAAGTACCTTTAGACAACATACAGTATATATGGTGAATATGTTGTCTTTCACTGGATATTTAAAGGAGTACGCCACCCCTAGGTGAAATTGAGTCACTCCCCGCAGTCCCTAGAGTTGGATGAGTGAGCCAAAGCATTTTTTAGCCGACCCAGCCATTGTCCTAATCTAGAAACGCCGCAGTTAGCTTTAGCTTAGCGTAGTCGCTGTAATCCGGAGTGTCCAGCTAGCATGTCGTTGCAAAAGTGAATCAAATAACTCAAGATTTTTTGTAATTATCTCTCGTGACCTATACATTCATATCGAGTACACATATAAATGCAAATTAACACAAAGGGATTTACTAGACCAATTTATATCTGGAACTATTTGCGGCCACAGCACAGGCAAAGCACTGCTACCACGCGCAAAGACACTACTCAGCACCTGAAAAGCCTCAACTTCTGTCAATACACCAGCGTGGCTACTAAGTTCTCTGCCTCTAGGCTGACACTGACAGGTGTGCTTTCTCGAGTCCGATGAACTGAATGAATGAATGATAAACTCATCGCATTGTCAGGTGAAACGGTAATTAATAACGTTACAAGAAAACTGGAAACGACAATGCGAGTCGGACTAACGTGAAGTTTCAGTGATAACGTTAGCAATGTATAAACCAAGGAAGGGTAAAAATTATAACGTTACTTACAGGCATGGATGATGAACTCTGTTCTGCCTCTGTACTGAAAATGGATGGGACGGCCGTATCCTTCAGATGTAGCAGCATCTTTCTCGTAGCA
>JARJLU010019993.1:64424-74424 GCA_030272975.1 Sparidentex hasta | reverse complement strand
GTATTGGAGCACATCAGAAACACCAGACTGTATCCATGGAAACATGTCCAGTAATACACGGTGTGTTCATGTACCTCTCCGTGGTAGATGAGGATCTGGAAGAACGTGTCCATCAGCAGGATTCTGTCCGGCAGGATGCTGCTGCTGTCCAACAGGACCGGCTGAAACACACAATCACCTGCATCAACCAACATTCACTCTGACTGCAGCTGCTCTATGAACTTTCAGTTTGGAACTTAAGATTCAAAAAAAGATAAAGACAAGCTGGGAACACAAGGTGTGTACATGTGTGCACAGGAGTGTGTACATGTGTGTACATGTGTGTACAGGAGTGTGTACATGTGTGTACATGTGTGTACAGGAGTGTGTACATGTGTGTACATGTGTGTACAGGAGTGTGTACATGTGTGTACATGTGTGTACAGGAGTGTGTACATGTGTGTACAGGAGTGTGTACATGTGTGTACATGTATGTACAGGTGTGTAAAAGAGTGTCCAGGAGTATCAGAACCTCAGGGGGTCCGTTGAAGGAATAGGCGTAGAGCACGGGCTGGATCATGATGAGCGCCTGCGTCAGGTCCTGTCTGTTGAACTGATGTCGGTAATATGAACTCTCATCTGGACTGTTGTTGAACACCTGTAGGAACGGAGAGCGCCGCAGGTGGAACATGAACTACAAAACAGAGGAGCACAGGTGACAGGTGAGCGACAGGAGACAACAAGCGACAGGTTATGGGCTGTAGCAGCAGAGTATTGTGGGATATGGATCACCTGAGGGTAGAGAGAGAAGGTCTCAGAGAACCTGAAGGAGTTCGGGTCGTGTTTGTGATAATCTCCAAACTTCTGACACTGAACAGAAACACTGAAGTTAAAACCATCAAGTATTGATGAGTGACCCGCCTGTTTATCCCATAATTCATCCCACTCCGTCCACTCATCCTCGCTCTAACGTTATGTTAGCTGATTGTGACCTGAACGAGATAGAAGAACCTGGAGAACCTGTTGGCCCTTTGGATGGAAAGTTTGAGTATAAGAAAAACAAAGATGGAACAATCAATAAACATGTTGTGATCTGCACACTGAAGGAAGGAGTTTCTGTTTCACTGAAGCACCTCAGGCTCCAAGTCTCATCTCCACACAGAGCATGTATTCATCAGGGCTTCAGCCTCAGGCGTTAGTCTGCCTCAGCCACTGGCTAAAAGAAGAAGAACTATTATAATTAAGTATGTGACAGTGCAGCTGACAGACAGTTTCTTCTATCCTATATTTGCTAATAAGAAAAAAAAATTGAGCACTGGTTAAGATGCTTTAAGGGTTCAGAATGAAGGATATCTTTGAGTTTGATTTTAAAAAATAAAGAAAGAATTCTGAGTGACACATCCTGTATTCACTCAGAGGCACAGAGATAACTGTTCAATCTCAGTAATATCATTATTTGGATTTGTTATAAATAAAAAGCAAATGTTAAACAGATATATCTGCCTCCTGTCATTTATCTTTCCGTTCCAACAACAACATACAGAGACAATGTGAAATCTTCTGTCATATTTAAGAATGTTGATTAATCGTAATTAATCGACAGCTACCTGTGATTAATCTGATTTTAAAAATTTAAAAGTTTGACAGCCCTAGTTTTCACCCTCGCAGTACCAGTCTGATCAGCTGTCTGTCCAACCATCGCAGGACATCAGGCCCCTCCTCCGTCTCTGCCCGGTACACTGCAAGCCTCGCCATCAAGATGGCCGCTGCCTCCTGATCAAAGGATGCTGCGATGCTCTGGATCTGAGTCTGAGCGTCTGCCCAGCTGTAGTTGGAGACACCACAGAATAAAAGAAGAGTGTGACATCACCAAGCAGAGCAGGTGATGTAAACGTGTGTGTGTATGACAGTGTGATCTCACTTCCTGGCGGTGGTGGACACTCTGATGCGTCTCTGTCCTGACGAGTGTTGGTACTGCGTGACGAACTGGATCGCTCCACGGCCGCCCTGAGGGATCGGAGCGTTGTGCTGCAGCACAAACAACAGACATCAGATCAATCAGTAATCAATAACCTGATCAACACCTTTAACTGTCGGGCAGCGTTAATCAATCAACAACCCTCCATGACCAGATAAACATAGAAGTGGTTCACTCTGCGCTCTGATTGGCTGCTTCTCACCTGAACCCAACCTGAGCTCCTCAGTGCTCTGAGGCTCAACATGATGATGATGATTACACACCTGCACACCTGTTATTACCTGAGTCACACACACACACACACACACACACACACACACACACACACACACACACACACACAGGATATTGGGTGTTTACAGAGTCTGCTGACATTACAAATAACTGTACGTGTGCATGTGCGTGTGTGTGTGTGTGTGTGTGTGTGTTTGTCCTCTCATTATCGTCCCAGCAGGTGACTGACAGGTGCACCACGGCAACGCTGCCAGCACGCATGCACACACAGTAGGACACACCTCCTGCAGTCCGTCCTCTCCTTCACAGCTGATCACACTCTGATGCTCTCACATCAGATCTAAAGTGTCGAGATCAATCTGATCACTGATATTGATCAGTGACTGGCCCTCGTCTGGTTGACCTTCGACCTTACACAGACAGAAGACAGAACTACTAATTACCAGATAAATCCAGGAGGAGCACAGGACCTGAGAGTGGACTTGAGTTCAAGTTTCCACCTGATGAAGATGAAGCATTTGGACTCTGGTGGTTCCTGGGTCACTCTGGAGTTTTGAGGTGCAGAACAGAGGAACTGTTCGAGGTCCAGGAGCTGATCACGACGCTGGTTCTTCTGGTGAAAACAAGCTGAAGGATATCTTAACATCACGCTCTCGCTGTGTTCAGGTGCAGTCAGGTGACCGCAGTGACTCATCAGACTTAAACTGCGCTGTCTGTGTGGTGACAGAGGTCCAACCAACAGGCTGTTTATATCAGGGATGACTGAATAACACTGAGGACGTTTCATCCAAAACTCAACGTGGCGGTGAATCTGAGGTCGACGCTTGAGAGAAGTGAGCAGCAGTGACGGTGAGAGGAAAACAGCTGCTGTGATTTATGACAAACTGAGTGTTCCTGTGTGTGTTCAGTCAGCTGTGACTCAAACATCAGTGAATCTGTGGCTGAGGTCCGACCTGCTCCTCCTCACGCAGGAGCGTCCTGACCTCAGTCTGTTCAGGGTCTGAGCTCACGCATCTCTTTTCTCAGGACGATTCATCTGTTTCTTCTTGTTGAGAAAAACAATCTGGAGACTTTAACTCTGACGACGGTGGATGAAGCTGCTCTGTTGTCAGTGGAGGCTGGAGGAACAGCAGCTGGTCTGACCTGTGATGTAACTGCTGATGTCCTCTGAAGATGGCGGACGCTCTGAGAACGCTGTACGGCGCTCTGATGATCCTGTTGGGTGGGGCCTCCATCTTTGGGAACCTCCTCCTGCTGCTGGTGCTCCTCCTGAACAAGGAGCTCCGGTCGGACACGCTGGGCCTCACCCTGAGCTCCGCCTTTAGCGACCTGGCCCTCGGCCTCTCCACCATCCCCTCCAGTGCCTACAACAGCCTGTCATGGCTGCCTTGTTGTCCCAGCGAGGGTGCTTTCTGTCAGGGCAGCGGCTTCATCTTCCTGCTCCTGCAGACCTCCTCCATCCACTCGCTCACATGGACCACCGTCAACAAGTTCACTGAGCTCTGCTTCGCCCTCAGCTATAGCAGCATCTGGACGGTTGGGCGGAGGCGAGCGGTGCTGGTCCTGGTCTGGTTCTACTGCCTGGTCACTGCCTCCCTGCCCCTGCTGGGGTTTGGCAGCTACGTCTACAGCGAGTCGCGGTTCCTGTGCTGCCCGAGCTTCACCCCAGATAACAGGTACTTTGTGTTGCTGTGGATGTCAGTGGGCATTGTGGCACCGATTGTCACCATGTGCTCTCTGTACGGATACATCGTCTATGTGGCCCGCAAACAGGCCAGGAGGGGGACGTTCATGTGCAACGAGCTGCACTGCTACTATGTCCCTGCAAACAACTACCTGAGGAGCTCCATCGTCATGGTCACCACCTCAGGTGAGATCATGCTCTGACGTGACTGGTCCCTGACTCATCCAATCAGAGCCCACTGGTCTTTAAAAAGCTTCTCTTAGAGATCACAGCGGCTCAAAAACTTTCCAATGTATGTCAGGCTGAAGTGAATTATTTTGGAGTGAGGTGGAGTTTTGGAATTTCTGACTAGTTGGAAGTGTCAGGACAGAGGTTTGTATTATCAGTCTGTACACATGAAAGACAGGAAGCTGCTTGATATGTAGAAACATGTGGTCAACATGTGTTGCCATGACAACAGGAGCAGAGGACACACTGAATGAGTGAGATGAATTGAGGACAGCTGATCGTCTCTGTGTTTTCCTCCCTGACTCACTGTCATTACTCTCATTATGGTCACACAGAAGGGTCAAAGGTCACAGCAGGAGCCTGCAGGTAAACTGAACCACAGGACTGTAGTTAGGACTACAGTAATACCCATGAGCCTCAGCATCTATTCAAGCACTCAGACCTCTGCTGGAGGAATTTCTTCATTGGTTCTGATGTTTCCTATCCTGGATGTAACAGTTTCCTGTCCCTCTACCTGTCTGTCTCTCAGCGTGTCTGCTGGTGTGCTGGCTGCCCTTCGTCTCAGTGTGTCTGTACGAGACGTTCAGTGGTCATCAGAGTCCAGCGGTGACCTCTGCCCTCTCTGCCTGGCTCGTTCTGAGCAGCACTGCTCTAAACCCTTGGATCACCTGCATGACACAGACGTGAGTCGCACCGGCAGCCAATCACGGCTGCACGTCGCGCACACACACACACACACACACACACACACACCCACACGTAAATAAATGTCAGGATGAAATATGACTGTGTGTGTGTGTATGTGTGCAGCAGGTACAGAGCGGCGGTGCGTCAGAGCCTCACCAGGTTAATGCTGATGTGTTCAAGGACGCCTGTGGAGACCCGCCCTCAGAGCTCCACCCTCCATCTGGACACAGCCAATCACATCAGCACAACTTCAATGACTACAGCGGCAACACACCCGCCATCTTCACCAGAATCACCAACAGCACCGTAACAAACACAGCTGACACGCAACCGCTGCTGGACCATCAGTCCAGAGAAAGCAACACCTGCTGACCACCAGCCACAATGCATTGTGGGTAATAACAGCCCTCATCTCAGTTCAAAGACTGAAGACAAATCAGAGCTGATCCAACACTCAAACATTGGAGGATGACTCCCTCCTGGTTTGTCCGAGGATGGCTCAGACTGATCCTGTGACCTGCAGCGCCACCATCAGGTCAAAGATTCGCTTCATGACAGACAGACGTGTTGAGCTCTGCTCGTTGATTATCACCAACATCAAAACAATAATAAAGTATATTAACAGACGTGATTCTGTGATTGTTTCTGTTACTGTGTGGAAGAAAAACGTTTCAGGAAACCTTCAAGAACCTCATAACAATGATAGAGTCACATGCTTTTATTTTGTTGACCTGAGCTGGTGCTTTTATTTTGCTGACTTTGATTCTACTTCCTTGTGTGCTCTCTGCCTCCACCTACTGGTTCAGAGCGTGTGTGCAGCCTGAAGCTGTTCACCTCCTCCTGGACTGTTATCAGTATAATTTGAAAGTATTTGAACATTAAGTGAATATTTCTGTTCTTTATAATCTCTCCTGACATCACCTGAGTGTCTCTCTCTCTCTGTCTCTTTCTCAGGTGAGTCCTCACTTCATTATATGACATCAGAATCACTTCTTCTTCTTCTTTGGTTAAATTACTGCGTCGTGTCCTACTTTAACATCTGTTCCTATGACATCATCACTGTGAGGTCATAAACATCTAACTTCCTGTTTACAGTCATTAGTTCAGAGCTGTAATCAATGAACCAATCAGGAGCTTGAGGCTTATCGCAGACCTTCTGAAGGTCAGAGGTCAGGTGTGCTCACCTGGTTGACCACCTCAAAGTAAAGAGCCAGCGTGGTGGACGGATCCAAACCGCAGATCTTCCACTGACAAGTTCCTCCGGTCCCGATCTCCTGAACACAAACAATATACATTTACCCTACAGAGTACTGCAGAATTATACTACAGTATAATACTACAGTATAACAGTAAGTACTAAAGTATAATGTAGTATAGTATGTAGTATAAAGTGCTTTGTTTTCAGGCTTTATGCTAAGCTAGCTATTTTGTGAACTATTTGTAATTAAAAACAATGACAAAAGACAAATGGAAGGTGTGTTTCAGATCAAAGCTCAACTGTGTGTGTGTGTGTGTGTGTGTGTGTGTGTGTGTGTGTGTGTGTGTGTGTGTGAGACATACGTTCTCAGAGACACACGGCCCTTTAGCGCTCAGAGACACACATGGTCCGATTGCTCCTGACACTTTTATCTCTCTGGATGTCTGAAAACAAAACACACAACAGTCAGTTTAATCACCTGACACACAGGTGAACCAGGGGCGGGGCCTATGTCTGCAGGTGACCTGGGGGGTTCACAGACTGACCAACACCGCATGTAAGTGCCTTGTTTTTAGTGTCATTTCTTTCAGTACAACCTCACTTGTGTGACTGTACAGTTATTTCTTCATTTTGACAAACTGCATCAACACACTGGATCTAAAATCACACAAAAAACATAAAACCTGAGAAGGAAAACATTAGATTTTTTATTGTGAAAACGACAAACATGTTTAAGGAACCATTTTTATAACTTCAAATGCAAGTATAAACTGTTGTTTCCTAAAATTCTATGTACGTTTTTGTCATGTCATGTCATTGTCCGAACCACTTATCCCTTTCTATGGGGTCGCAGGGTGTTGCTGCTGGAGCCAATCCCAGCCTTGCCTCAGGGCGAGAGCAGGGTACTCCCTGGATGAGTCGCCAGTTCATCGCAGGGCGCTCACTGATGAGCAATGTGGGGTTCAGTATCTCGCTCAAGGACACTTCGACATGTAGCTCAGCCCTGCCCAGAGCCGGAATTTGAACCAGCAACCTCCCGATCACTGGTCGACCTGCTCTACCCACTGAGCTACAGCCGCCTTACATATGTTTATATACAACTATTTACATTAAAACACAGCTAATGCCTCAGATTCAGGCCTCCTGAAGCTCCTCCAGCTGAAACAGGAGCTGCACTACTACACACCACACCACACCACACACACTACACACTACACACAGTATGCCCCTCCCACACCTCCCTCCTCTTCCTCAGCAGCTGTGCATTGCCACGTCATGCTGTGATTGGTTGATGTGGTGCATTTTTACACAAATAGAAAAGTGTCACATGATTTTCTGCTTACGAGCACTCCTGGAATAGCCTGTATGTGTTACTAAACATGATGTCAATATTCAGGAAGAAGCATGGCGTAAGTTATTGATCATACATCTGGTTTTACTCGTCCTACCAACACAATTTACAAACTGGTATAAAGTCTGAAGACCACACACGGTGAAGCGGAGACTCGGAGAGGCTGCGTCAACTTAAATCAGTCAAGTGATCAGTCATGTACCAGTGTGTCCGTTGACTCCAGACAGTTAAGTTACTGTAATGTAAGTTTAAAGTGTGATGGAGGATCATCACAGGTGGTGCAGTTAGCTGTGGTTCTTACCTTGACCTCCAGCGTGGCGGCGAAGGCCATCTTGAAGGATCCTTGGACGTCTTTGGTGAAAACTCTCTGGAAGGTTTGTTTGAAGAGAGATGTGTTGAAGGAGTCAGCCATCACCATGTAACCTCTGGAGAGACCCGACAACACCAGAACATCAAGACAAGGTCAGAACATCATGATATCTGTGTGTGTGTGTGTGTGTGTGTGTGTGTGTGTGTGTGTGTGTGTGTGTGGGTGTGAGTGTACCCAGTGTAGTTGGCGCAGCACTTCATCTCCAGCAGGCCGGTCTGATCCAGAGCGCAGGCATAGATATCGATGATGTGACCGTTAGTGGACGCTCTGTTAGCGAGAGACTCATAGTGCTGCATCACACACACACACACACACACACACACACACACACACACACACACACACACACACACACACACGATTGTGTCCTCTGTACGTCATCATTAAATATTCCTACAGTGAACATGACGTCAAGGCTTTCACTCACCTTGGTGGCCTTCTTCATGAATTTGGCGTTGTCCTTCTCCAGGTCGTGCCAGGACCTGATGGGGGTCTTCAGTTCATCTCCCACCACCATGCCAGGACCCTGCGTCGCCGGGCCGCCGATGAACGTCATGATCCGAGCGCCCGTGTTTGGAAAGGTGCACTGTGGGTAAAACACAGACTGAGTGCGATGTCCACGTTATGAGACCTGAACACTGCTGAGCCGGACCCGTCTCACCTCCAGCAGGCCGACAGCGATGGACATGGCGACACCCAGCGAACGCAGCGGTCTCTTCCCCTGAGTGACGGGCCAGGGGTCCCGCTGCAGCTCCCCCAACAGGTCAGTCAGGTTCATGTCGATCTTCTGCACCGGCTGCAGGAACCTGAAGGAAGAGATGAGGACACGTTTAATTTCAGACAGGGACAGAGGACATTTTACATGATGTGGCCCGTCACTACTTCTGACCTAGTTATAAGGTTCAGGACAGAACCAGGTCTACTGAATCCATTATATCAATGAGGGTCCTGAAGTACAAACAGAGACAGGTGTGTTTACCTGTTGGACAGGGGCTGTTGGGTGGTCTGAGGACCTCGTCCCTGACTGGCTGCAGGTTTGGTCAGACCGAGCATCTCCTGCAATGTCACAGACATTTAACACCTGGTGAGAACTCTTAACTAGCAGCAGGACTAGTTACAGTGATGGTTAGTTACCTGTAGGACGACTCAGCATATTAGTTACCTGTAGCTGCTTGGCGTTGAGGTCCTTGGTCCCTCTGAAGACGTAGCTCTTGGAGATCCCCTCACAGCCGAGCTCGTGGACCTGAACCATCCGTCCAAAGGTGATGAGTCCAACGAGTGCGGTGGGAGGCAGCAGAGACAGGGACATCTGCAGAGACTCCTTCAGAGCCTGCAGGTCCTCGTCCTCCATACAGGTGTCCACCACGTACAGGAAGACCAGCGGCATCTGAGGACCCCGCTGAGGACAGAGAGCCCAACTGGTCATACACCTGAGGATGTCTGTGTCTGTGTGTCTGTAGTCTCACCTGTCTGTGTGTCTGTAGTCTCACCTGTCTGTCGGTCTGTAGTCTCACCTGTCTCTCTGTCTGTCTGTAGTCTCACCTGTCTGTCTGTCTGTAGTCTCACCTGTCTGTGTGTCTGTAGTCTCACCTGTCTGTGTGTCTGTAGTCTCACCTGTCTGTGTGTCTGTAGTCTCACCTGTCTGTCTGTCTGCAGTCTTACCTGGACGACGTACTCGATGGTGGAGAACTGCGGCAGCAGCTCAGCAGGTTGGTTTACTTCAGAAATTCCAGCGTAAGATGGAGGAAACTGAAACACACACACACACACACACACACACACACACACGCTGTCACTGAGAGAGAGTGTGTGTGTGTGTGTGTGTGTGTGTGTGTGTGTGTGCATGTTTGTGTGTGAACAGGTGAATCTAGGTGTTGATGCTTCACCTGGTTCCTCTGGTAACAGAAGTTACAGGCCCACAGTTTGGCTCTGTAGTCCACTTGGCTGAAACAGACAGACAGGTGGAAGTGAGACAGGTAGAGGTGAAACAGGTGGATGACACTAACTGACCTGTCTGTGACATCACACAGGTGTGCAGTGACGCGTACCACAGCGGGTTAAGTACGGCGCGGCAGGTGGCTCGGCTGCAGAGGACCGGCTCATACTGGATCGGGGGCAGGTCGGGTCGCTCCTTCAGCGGCGTGAATAGAGCCGCCACCGGCACCACCATCCGGGTCGCCTCCAGCCGGCTCGACGGCCACACGTTCCAGCTGAACCGCACGCCATCACGCTCCTCATTCTGAGCAATGTACTCTGGGAAGGTCGCCATGGCAACGCTGGGAGATGGGGGG
>JARJLU010019993.1:19160-64404 GCA_030272975.1 Sparidentex hasta | reverse complement strand
AGAGTACAGTTATAGTACTGCAGTAGCTATAGTTACTGCAGTACTATAACTGTACTCTTATAGCAGCATTCAGTACTGTTGTTTACTGTTATTCACAAATATGTATATATATATATATATACACACACACACACACACACACACCTTTTCAACAACTCTGACTTCATCATAATATTTATTGAACAGCAGAAAATCTCTGATCAATTCTGCTCTCACATTCCTCCACCCGACCCCTCCCACCTGTGAAGCCTCCAACCAAACCCTGGACATTTTTTTCAGTGTTTATGAAAAACACTCACAGAAGAAGTGAACTGAAACACAGAAAAACTTAAAGTTCCGTTTCAAATCGATAAACTGCAGGTAATCAATCAGAGCTGATAATCAATGATCAGAGCAGTATTTAAAGTCCAGTCTGGTTAGATCACAGTAATAAGGCTGACGTCAGCGGGTACCTCTCTGGCCCGTCCGGGTAAAGTGAATGTATCACAATCTCACCTGAAGCTGAAGCGTTTAAGTCCAACAGACAGAAAACAGACACTTCACTTCACTTGCCTTCACTTCAGTTAGCCTCGAGCTAACAGCTAACGGCAGCCAACTGATCTGTTAAACTGCCGCGTCACTAACGTCACACAGGTGACGGGAGGGGGGACGAACAGCCCGGTGAGCTGACTGGGTCCAGGTGAAGTGTGAGGTCTGTCAGGCCCAGGTGAGTCTGTGTAGGAAGGTAAATGTGTGACTCACCTGCGATCTGCCGCCGCTGCTGCTCCTCTACTGACAACGAAGCAAAACAACATGGCGGCGGCCCGGCGCCACGTCAAAACACAGAGGGGACAAACAGGAAGAGGGCTGACTCTGACAAATATTCAGGAGACATAACAGACAGGCTGCTGACATGGAGATGGAGGGTGAGACAGGTCCTCCTCCTTTCATTTTAACCTCTCATTCAGTCAGTTTTCCTCATGATTCGGACTCTCCAGCGGCTGTGACACGTGAACTTTACCGTAACTTCATCTTATGATTACCTAAGTCTCATCTTTCAGGGGTAATGGAAAAAAGTCATTGTATTACAAGACTAAGTTGTGATTTTTATAGGGAGAAGAGTGACGTGCTGCAGGAGACAAAAACACCGTGATGTCAGAGAACCTATTACCATAAAGACATTGACTCTTTTGTCTAAATATGACTTTACTTTCTCTTTCACCTCCCTTTGATTACCTGTAGAGCTCGAGGAGCCTCCCGGTGTGTGTGGTGGTGACACACATATTCCATATCAGAGTGACACATCATCTCTACAGAGGATCTTCGGTGGAGCCTCACCCACAGAGCAGAGGAACCCAAAAATACTCAAACACTGAGTCTGACTTTAAGACTGAGTCTGACTTTAAGACTGAGTCTGACTTTGAGAAACATTTGTTGTCCTCATTTCAGATCTTTAATAATTTCATCTAATTTCTCACTAATAATTTACTGACGTCCATTTTTAAGTTGTGTTTTAACGCAACACTTGATTTTAACATTGAGATCCTCAACTGATTTGAAAAGAATCTATTATATTTACTCTATTCCTCTACGTGCAGTCACAAATGCTTTGAGCTGAGCAGCTACAGTGAAGATAAAGAACATCTTTAAATCAAGTCTCCAGCTGTTCAGCAGAATAATGCAACTCTGTTTGACTGTGAAGCTTCAGAACTGTTCTGTGGAAACTTCAGCTGACATCATCAGGGGGAGATGACGAGTTTACTGTGAACTGTTCCTTTAACTCAGCATCTCATCCTGTTAACACACCTTCAAAATAAGAAATAAAACTCACTACAGGTTTAAAATGGTGCAATACAAATGTTTATTATATGACAAAAATACTGTCACTAACTAATGTTATCTTCATCATCATCATCATCATCAGGTGGCGTCTCCTCATCCAATCAGGACAGACTGCGGAAATCTTATACACAAACATACAGAATTGAATAAACGAGGCCAAGAAACACCCAACTCCTCCTCCTCCTCCTCTTTATCTTTTAAAGGAGCCGTCCCACACTTCAGTCAGGTGTTTCAGGTGATTCTCTCTGAAACACCTGAAGAAAACAGAAGTAGCAGCAGCTTCCTGCAGTGATGGAAAGCTCCTTTAAATGTTCGGGTGTTTTTCTAAATCTTTGTTTCCAGTGAAAAGCAGTCATGGACAAACAAACATCCTGTTTTTATTTTGTCTCTCCTCACTTGCTGCTCCCTCACTCTCTAAGCTCCGCTCTCTATCCCTACACCTGTCAGGAGGCGGAGCTATCATTTGAAGTATCTCATGTGTTAAGGCAGCTGGTCGGTCAGCGGTCACATGTTGTTGAATCCCATCATGCCTTTCATGTTGCCAGCGGCTCCCTGCTGGAACTGACGCATCATTGACTGGAGACCTGCCATACCACCTTAGAACAACAGCAGAAGCAGTCCATCATCATCATCATCATCATCATCATCATCATCATGACAGGTAGACAGGTGAGATGAACAGGTAGACTGACAGAGCAGGTCTCACCCATGTGATGCAGGACTCGAGGGTCCATCATTTTGGCCATCTGCTGATTGAGTTTGGCCATCTGAGATGGGTTGACGTTCTTGGACATGTCTCCTCCTGAGGACAGACAGACAGACAGACAGACGGATTCAGGTTCAGGTTCAGGGTGACCAACAGGAAGCTGTGACTGGTAGGTTAGCCCCGCCCCACTGTATACCTTTGAACAGGCCTTTGATCCCTCCCATCTTCTTCACCATCTGGGCAAACTTGGTGTACTGAGTCAGCAGCTCCTGGACCTCTCTGGTGGCGACGCCTGATCCCCGGGCGACCCTTTGGATCCTGTTGGGCTGCTTACTGAATAGCTTGGCTCCGTCTTTACTGTCCAGCTCTGAGGACACACGGGAACCAGTCAGACCAGTACAGCAGACACCGTGTCCCCACCCAGTCTCATATCTGACATTACTTCCTGTGTGAGGCCCTCCAGCACACCTGGTGTTCCGGCCAACCTGTCTCAACTGCTGTCTGGGATCAAAGGTGTTGAGTTTCCTGATTTATGATGTCAAAGCAGCAGACTGTGACATCATCAGTGGATTATCACAGTAGAGTGACAAGTTGTCAGTTAACTGGATATATGGATATATATGTTACCCTGGTCGTTCATGCTGTCCATGATGGTCATCAGCTTCTTCAGTCGTGCCATCGACTCCTGTTCATTTCCTTTACTCATGAAGTCGGTGCCAAAACCAGGAATCATCCCCTGAACGCATCGCAGACAGACAGACAGATCATTTGTTACATCTGCAGCATTTTACAAAAAGGACGTTAAGGAGACTCTCTGGGTCTGAGTGAGCTGGAGGTCAAGTGACTTGATGTGTTTACCATGATCTGTCCGAAGGGGCCCATCTTCATGATGTTCTGGAACTGCTCGTACATGTCTCTGAGGGTGAACTGACCTGCAGGTCAGAGGTCACAGGTCAGACATCATGCCCATAATGCACTGAAACACTTTAAAGTCCTCCATACAGATGTTCACACAAGAAATCACAGAGTCCAACATCAACTCCTCTGTCTATTGCTCCCACAATGCATTGTGTCACATGTGTCAGTCATGGGAGTGTACAGCTGTGAAGATGTCACATAGTTCAGAGTCTGACCGTGTTTCAGTTTGTCAATCAGCTCCTCGTTGTCGTCCAGTTTCAGCTCGTTCACTCTGTCGATCAAACCCTCGATGTCTCCCATCCCTGGAAGGAAGTCACACTCATGGTTACCATGGAAACACCCAACGCAACACAATGCTCAGCGATGTACCAATGTTGTGTATCGTAAGTGGCTGAGAGAATAATCGGTTACCGAGCAGTTTGCTGATGAACGGCTGAGTTTTAAACGGCTCAAAGTCGTCGATGTGTTCTCCTGTTCCGATGAAGATGATGGGACTCCTGGTGGCTGCAACGCTGACAGGAAACAGAAGAAGAAGAAACAACGTCAACAACACCGACCGGTGGACTATGCCGAGCTCATCGGCAGAAAGAAAACAGCGCTTTCAGACACTTAGGCACCATTAATTACCTCACTGCTGTCGCACAGTTGAAACGTCATACATCAACACTGGTTGTAGACTATGCGTTCTTCCGCCATTTTTCTTATCGTGCAATGCATGATGTAAAATATTGCTTGGTTGGTGCCCCTCGGCTGAACACTTCTGAGTCACTATATAAAGTTCAACAACTCCGGCTAGACATTCGGACAGCACTACAAAATGGCGTACTCACTATGTAGTGCACTATGTAGCAGTGAGTGGTTTCAGATACAGCCAAGGTCACCAACATCGACAGGAAACAGAAGAAGAAAATGGAGGTGGTCTTACGCGCTCAGAGCTCCTCCTCCTTTGGCGTGTCCGTCCAGTTTGGTGACGATCACAGACGCCACGTCCACTTTGTCTTTGAAGGCTTTCGCCTGAGACTCACAGGCCTGACCGATCGAAGCATCCATCACATACACAATGTTGTCTGGTTGCTATGGAAACACAGGTACAGACACTCAGATACTAAGGAAACACAGTGGTGGTGCGTTCAGGTACTGGCGGTGCTTTCAGGTACTCACCACAGCGTTGGAGACTTGCAACATCTCCTCGAACAGCGAGTCTTCCTGTTTGTGTCGACCGCTCGTGTCCACGATGATGATCTCAAAGTTCTCGCCTTTGAACTTCTCCACTCCCTCTGCAGCGATCACCACCGGGTCCATCTCTGTGTAACTGAACACAGCACAGGTGTGACTCACAGGTGTGTCAGCAGGGGGCTCCACCTGTCTGACCACTGAGGAGGAACTCACCTGCCGTAGAAGGGGATTCTGGCTTTGGTGGCATTCTGTTTGAGCTGGTCGAAGGCGCCTGAGGAGAGGAGCAGGATCATCAGATATGGAAGAGGGGGCGGGGTTTATTACAGGAAATGAGATTTGGTTTACCTGCTCTGAAGGTATCAGCACAGATCAGGCAAGTCTTCCAGCCTTTCCTCTGGTAATAATAGGCCAGCTGCAGAAAACAGAGCAGGTGAGTCAGACAGCAGGGGGCGCTACTACAGTGCCCCCTGTAACAACACAGGGGGCGGGGCTAAGGTCTCAGGTGTGTGAAGTCACCTTGGAGCAGGTTGTAGTTTTTCCGCTGCCCTGCAGACCGACAAACATGATGACATTGTTCTTTCCTTTGGTTGGAGTCCACGCCTTCACGCCAGGGTCCACCAGCTGCACACAAACACACACACACACACACACACACACACACACACACACACACACACACACACACTTTACCTCCTGCTGACGGAGCTCAGAGTTTGTCTGGACTTTCTAACAGGTTAAAGATGTTTAAAGTGCTTGAAAACTCTTCCAGGACTTTTCCAGGCCTGATGTTCTGACCTTGACGAGCTCCTTGAAGACGGCGTGTTGGATCATCCTCCTCTTGTTCAGACCTGAAGCCATCTCCTCCAAATCTATGGCAGACCTGCAGGGACAAAAAACACATTAGACCTGGTTCTTGGACCACTTCTGTTCAAGATTGTTGGACTTCGGTTCTGTTTGGTGTGACCTGTAGAACAACGGAACCACCAGATCAAGAGTTTATTTTTTTTAGGTTCCAACTGGGAACAACTTTTTGTAATAATATACAGCGTCAGAACTGGAACAGAACAGGTCCATATTGGTAGAAACGCAGCTCTGCTGGACTAAGGTGGATTAGGTTCATTGGGTCCTTGATCAGGACTCCGGTGGTTCTGACTCACTTGACATTCTCTCTCAGCTGTTTGACCAGTTTGATGTTGACATCAGCCTCCAGCAGAGCCGCACACACCTCCTTCAACATGGCATTCAACACCTGGCAACACACAGACCGGCAGACACACAGACAGATTGTGAAGTGATTCTGGTCTAATTACCTTTAAATTAACTGCTAATCATGTGAAATGTTTAAATGTTCAGTTTTAATGTCCTGACAGCGTGAAGACAGAACTGACATCAGATTTATTAAATAAACGGTTAAAGATTAAACGTGACAATAATCTCAGAGTCTTTGGTGTGTGGTCAGGTGACCTCGCTGTGTTACCTCCTCATTGATGATTGTGGCATTGCTGAGTGACCTCAATGCTGAGGTGATCTTCCTGCCCAGGTCGGCTAACACCATGATGGCGGTCTGATCGGATCCTGAAACACACACATACACACACAGCTGGAAACAGTAAGTCATATGGGTCAACAGCTCACTCACTGATTGGACCGTTTAGATGATGACATGTTGCATCATCAGACTGATTTATTAGGCGAGTTCAAGATCAAGCAGTGCTGCACCGTGATGTGCCTAAACCGTGATGCATGCTGGTTAAAATGTGTCCACGATGACCTGGATGGTTTCTGCGATAAAAATCCTCGTCTGTTGCAGCTGAGTGGTGACGTGATTGATCAATATCTCTGATGAGGCTTTTACAACCGATAAACAAACAAAACTGATCGAATTTAAGCATCGTTTCAGTCCGCCTCACATCTGATCACATCAGTGTGTGGATAATCCCGCTGATCAATTTTTTTCTATCAGTTCTTCGAGCTGCTGTTTCCCGCAAACAACATGTCAGCTGTTTACAGCATTTATCTCAGCTAGCGTTAGCTTAGCAACTAGCAGTTAGCCGTTGTCGTCGGTGGAGACTGGAGGTTAGCCGTTAGCTCAGCTAGCTGTGTATTAGCTGAGTGTTAGCTGTAAAGTTTGCACACGGAGTCTATGAGACACTTTAAAGTGTGAATCAGAGTCATTAACGAGTCATTTAAAGGTTTTTTTACAGGTTGTTTGAAGGTTAACGGCTCGTTCTTACCGACTGTCAGTGAGTTTGGTCAAACAGCAGCTGGAAACACCGAAACTCTCCCAGAGGAACGTCATCCAATCACAGCTGACCCGGAAGTACTTTCATCATCATCATCATCATCATCATCATCATCCTTCTTCTTCTTCTTCTTCTTCTTCTTCTTCTTCTTCTTCTGCCTCCCTTTCTTCTTCGTCTCTCCGTTTAAAGGAAGCTGTAACCATAGACCGACAGATTTCTGGTCCTGTGACAGGAGTGTCTGCTTTATCAAGAAACTAATCTACATGTTAATCAGTCAGTCAAGTTATCAATATGTTGATGAAGGTTCTCAGGGTAATTCTGGTCTTGTTTCAGTTTCTCTCACCCAAGAGGCTTTTTCACTTCTAAATAACAATAACTCAATCAATAAAATTTATTAATAATATTAATATAATTAATATAATAGGATTTAATATAATATAATATAATATAATTATTGTTAGTATGCTGTTGTATTGACTCACCAATTGATTCAAAAAACAATAATTAAAATATAAATAGTTGCAGGTCTTCTTTTATTATTATTGTTAACATTTTTGTAAACACAGGTAAATAAAACTATTGTTTATACATGTTCTGATTCCTGAAAGACCATGTTGTGTGATGTGTAAATAATGATAATAATAATAATAATAATAATAATAATAATAATAATAATAATAATAATAATAATAATAATAATAATACAGAAAAACAACAAGAACACACCGTGTCCTCACTGAGCGCAGCGGCATGTTTGTTTGTGTTAAACATCTTTGACTCAATAAAGTTTTGAAAAGAAAAAACACAACTACTTCCGGGTCGGGCTTTGTGTTTTTAAGGTAGTCTGAACGAGTGACGGAGAAAAGTGAAATTTTTAGTCTGATGGTCTCTCAACGGTCACACTTGTGATTACGTCACGCTTTCAATATGTCGTCACCTGCACAGGTAAACAGATGATCATCAGGTGTTGTGTTTTCGTGTCTCATAACTAGTGACACATGTGGGTCTACTCGGTCCACCTTAAATCACAGACACGTTCCTGAGAACGACACAGGACCATAACCTGAACTCAGGACCAGGATCTAAACTCAGGACCAGGATCTGAACTCAGGACCAGGAACTGAGCCCAGGACCGGGATCTGAACTCAGGACCAGGATCTAAGCTCAGGACCTCCAGGTGTCGCAGTGTCACATTCACACTGTGAAGATGAATCTGTGCGACGCTCAGTCAGAAGTGAAGCTGCTGCTGAGCAAAGTGAAGCCGTCTGAACTCCACAAACTCTTCAACTGGATCAGAACCTCAGGTAAACTCAGCTTTGGGCTTTGATCATTGATCAGCTACTGACTGAACTGATCATCTACAGTCAGAGTTTATTTAGAGCTGATCAGACAGTCAGTCAACAATAAGATGAATAAAGTGTTCATCAGAGAGAGAGAGAGAGTGAGTGTGATTTAACGTTTTATATCCTGTTGGCGGGATTAATCTGCAGCAATGCATCATGCTCTATAACAGTAATTCCATGTTTTCATCTGAAACACTGAACAGAAACAGTAACTAAAGCTGTCAGAATGAGGTAATGGAGTAAAAGTACAATATTTAAAGGAGCATTATGTAGAATCTCAGATCAACAATGTCGACATCTGTGGAGTCCTGCTGTGTAGCAGAGACATCTACTGAAGCTAGCATGCTAACCAGCTAGCTCTGACTCCCCAAGTAGTCCAACTAGCTGCACAGCTAATTGAGCCAACAAAACTACAGTCAGATTACAACACAGGTAGCAACAGTTAGCAGCCACCTCGTATGAATTCAACAGCTGGCCATCTCTTCCACCCAGCAGCTTTAAAGTGCCCTAACTTTGACCTGTGTGGGCTTCCGTACAGATGAGCTGGACGAGCTGCTGTCAGACAACAGGAAGGTGATTCTACGTCACATCTCAGCCGAGCTGAGGGCAGCGCTGCCTCTGGACGCCATGTTACCCTCAGAGAGTACTGCGTACTGTAAGGTACTGTTGGACCACAGTGTGCACACACACATCATACTTATACTGAGAGATCAAGTTTGGTGATGATGATGGTGGTGGTGATGATGAAGATGCTGTGTTTCAGATGCAGCAGCGCTCGCGGCCCACTGTTCACGTGGACAGCTTCTTGTACGATGAAGATCAGGTGGACTCTCTGTGTGAGGAGGGAATCTTTAGTCGGTCCTACTGTCTCACCTGTGGATCCTACAAAACAGCACCTTTGGGTCAGAACACCTTTTCATCATCATCATCATCATCATCATCAGTGATGTCTGTTCTCCCTGCTGACATCATCTTCCTCCTCTTCCTCCCTCAGACTTCATCTCTCACTCGTTCTCCATCTCAGAGCTTCAGTTCCTGTTTGAGAACGTTCTCCCAGACCTCAGCGGTCGGCTGCTGGTGGACGTGGGCTCCAGACTGGGAGCCGTCCTGTACGGGGTCAGAACCACACACACACACACACACACACACACAGACAAACAGGTGCACACACTCACATAAACTCAAACACAGGCACACATACACACACACATGCATGCACACATACACACACACATGCATGCACACATACACAGTAACGTGTTGTGCGTGTGTTCAGGCTCACGTGTTCAGCTCGGCCTCTCAGCTCGTCGGAGTCGAGCTCAGTGAAGAGTTTGTCAAACTGCAGAATGACATCATCAGGAAATACCAGCTGACTGACCGGATACGGGTCAGTGTGACGATACACACACCCAAAACAGAACCCCGTATGACCCAGTGGAGCAGGTTCTGATGGGTGTTCTCTCCTGCAGGTTCTCCACTCTGATGTGTGCCTGCAGGACGCTCTGCTGCAGAACGCAGATGTTCTCATCATGAACAACGTATTCGAGTTCTTCATGGAACCAAGAGAACAAGTCAGGTGAGGACACACACACACACAAAACGTACAAGCACTAATAAAGAGAGATCACAGACTGAAACCCTCATCATTTATCAAACAACAACACAAAAAAAACAACAACCTAAAACAACACAAAGGTGTGTGTGTGCGTGTGTGTATGTTCAGGGCATGGAGGTTCATCATGGAGAACTTCAGGAAGAAAGGATCTCTGCTGGTCACAATCCCCAGTCTTCAGGAGAGTCTGAGCACTATTCAGGTATCACACACACACACAGACACACACACACACACACACACACACACACACACACACACCAGTGGTTATTCTGAAGTTTCAAGAGGTCAGACCCTAGAAACCAGGACCAGTTTTAAAGGGATATTTCGGTGTAAGTTTAATCCATGGTCTAACACACCATGACACCGGGTAAAGGGGGGACACACATAAGGATTTTATCTTATCTTAAGAGATTTTATATCTGTAGAGCTCCCACACATGAAGATTAAAAAATCATCTTTATTTTACTGTGTGTGGCGTGCTCTGATATTCTCAGCAGGACACCACACACATAAAGATTATCTGTCCCACGGCCGATCTAGAATCTCGTCCTCCGACCCAGAAACATCGCGTGATCAAACGTGATCTACAGTAACCAATGGCAACAACCCCAGAGTCACCAGGCTCTTCATAAACGGAAAAGAGCATGGACTGTATATTTAAAAAGAGCAAATAAACGTCATCTCTGAACCACTTCCTGTTTGTGTCCAGCAGGAGGTGTTGCAGCCCAGCTGGGTGGAGGAACTTCCTGTGGATTATGATGTTTACCTGGACAGAGACACAGACCCTGATGCTCTCAGACAGATACATCTGTACAGGGTCATCTGACCTGAACCAGACTGGTTTAAAGGTGGGCAGGGTTCTAAAGTCTGGACCAGTTCTGTTTCTGGACCAAGCAGCTCCTCATGAGTCCTTCAGTCTGAACATAAAGTCCGTCCTCAGTTCTTGGGAACTGGGTTCAAACTGAATCAGGTGGAACCGTCCTCATGATGTTTGTGTGAATCAGTTTCAGGTCTGATTGATGACCGTCCTCTATTTCACCTCGACACAGGCCAGCTGTTTGCATGTTAGCGTCAGTTTCATCAGTTAGCTACACAACAATTAAAGACGGCTCTGTGTGACAACTAGTGAGCTGCAGCCTGTTTTTAATTTAATGATGAAAACTTTGTAAACACTGATGTTAGCACAAGGCTAATTCAGCACTGAAGAACTGCTGCATTTGGCTCCTGGTTGCTGTGATGCCACTCTGATCATGTCGTCATGGAGATGTGTTTATGTATCAATCCTCCTTTCTGAAGATGGAGCTGTGGAACCAAATGGATCCTGACAGGTCCAGACAGGTTTGACTTGTGTCAGTTTGTAATAAAGAGCAGAAAAGATAAAAGTGACTCTGATGATTCTACTGAATGTTGTTGCTGTTAAATATCATGTTCATTTCATACTCCATACTACAAACAGGCGGCAGCATATCACCAGAGTGACTGCTGACTGCCCCTAACTGTTTATACACCCATGAGTGTAGGTATGGCTGTATGGTGTTCAAACTGCTATTTGCTGGGAGAAAGAGGTTATCAGACCTGAGGCTAGCTGGTTAGCACGCTAACTGTAGTAAATATTGTCTTTGACATTTTGTCAGTACTTTTATTTCTCCATGTTCATGGATAATTTGAGTTAGTTTAGAATTTTTAAACAAAAATTCTTACATATTGCACTTTTACCGTCAGCCATGAGCCCTGTCTGACTGAATCAGTCACTCAGTGGATCAGTACATAAATTATTCTGCTATTAAGTGCACCAAGATAATAATGAAAATAAATGTAGGCATTGATCAATTTAAAATAAAGAGCTCTGAGGTAATCACGACTCCGATAAATAAAATGGAGAGTAAATTAATAGATTAACTAATTAAAAGGTAAATAAATGAAACAATTTGTCACATTGTGTGAACATGTTTGTTCTCTGCTGATGTTTGACCCTGTCGGCTTCTGTAGCCGCTCTGTTAAAGTCGTCCTTCACTTGGATCTGCAGTGTTCTGATGATCAATGATTCGAACATAAACTCAATAATAGTTTTATGTTCATCATCTGGCCGCCATTTTATGAGTCCGAGTCCCGTGTATGGAGGTTTCCTTTGTGATGACGCATCACCTCCAGCTGTCACGCACTCTGCGTCATCACTTGTTACCTCTTTCTTCCGTTTACTCCTCTGACGTAATCCCAACCGCGGCGGACCGTGTCCAGGGCAACCATTGGCTGGCTACGGAGGAGCGGCAGGACGGCCGACCAAGCAGCGCAGAGGATTACGGTGAAGCCTCGCCCACTTACTCACTACATATGGTGCGTTCAGGGAACATGCTTGAACTCGGAAACAGGACATATCCATCCGATACACATGGAGCGAGTTTTAATTCATCCAGACACAAAGAGCATCTGGTCTGACGTCACAACCTGTATGACCAGTGACGTAGTTACTGTCCACACATCAATACACTCTGTAATTAAACATTTTATTTTTCAAACGTTTTATTTTATATTTCTTCTTTCTACTTAATTAATTCATTCAAATTGAACTAGTTAACGATACATATTGTTGAACCAGGAAGAGTTTGAAATCTGTTGAAGAGGGAGACTTCATTCATACATCGGCACCATCAGCAACACCATCAGTACCATCAACACCATCAACAGCACCATCAGCACTATCCGCACCATCAACAGCACCATCAGCACCATCGGCACCATCAACACCATCAACAGCACCATCAACACCCTCAGCACCGTCAACTTCATCACCACCATCAACATCATCAGCACCATCAGCACTGTCAGCAGCACCATCAACAGCATCATCAGAACCATTGGCACCATCAGCAACACCCTCATTATCATCAGCACCCTCAGCACCATCAACATCATCACCACCATCAGCACCACTTTTTCTCCAATACATTTATCTGAGAACTTCAGTTCCTTTACAGATTATATGCTGCATCAGAGCCAAAGTCGAACATTTCAATTAGATAAAAACATTGATTGTGTTGCTCAGCTGACTCACGACATACAAAACATACATACATTTACTTTACTGATACTTTTGATACTTAACTACATTTGACATCACATACTTTAAGACTTTTACAAGAGTACTATTATTATGGGAGACTTTTGAAATTTACCAAAGTAGTATTTTAACATCATATCGGTTCTGGAAATGAGCTGAGTTGTCCGAGCTCTGAGCGGGTCCGTGAAGTGGATGAAAACTTGGTCAACAAGCCGCCGCTCGGCTCCGGCACTCAGCACTCAGCCTCAGCACTCAGCCTCAGCTCGGGACTTGTTCTTCAACATTCACCGCGGATTATCTCCTCATCGTTACACAACTCGGTAAAGCTGGTCAGAGAAGTGTTCTTGTGTCCGTGTAGAGGCAGAGGGCGGAGGTAGAAGTGTGTTTGTGTAGTTTTGGGTTCAAACAGACAGTTAGTGTGTCGGACAGTGAACGTCTCATTTCCATGTGGGCAGATTAACAGCGGCGGTAACAAAAGAGCCGCTCGGCTCCGCGCTGCTTCTGCTCGGTGGATGCTCCGGTCCTCCTGGCTCAGGGCTCCGGTTCGGGTCTGAGGGCGGACTTTTGTTTGTTGTGGGTCACTTTGGCTATCAGGTTCGGTCTTTGTGACTCGGTTTCCCTCCTTTTTTTCAAAGTGCTGCCGCCGCTGAAGCGGAGCTGAGATGCCGCTCCTCCACAGAAAAGCTTTCCTCCGTCAGAAACCTCCCGCCGACCTGCGGCCGGACGAGGAGGTCTTCCTCTGCAAGATCACACACGAGATCTTCAGGAGCTACGAGTAAGTGTCCCAGCTCACCTGTCTCACCTGGACGGAGCCCAGAGAGCCGCTGGAGTCCACTTTGACTGACAGTTGGTCGGCTGGCAAACTTCCAGACAACATACAGAGAACCAAGTTTACTCAGAGTGAAAAATCAAACTTGTGCTGACGAGAAAGTGTCTGAGAACAGGTGGAGAACAGGTCAGGACAGGTGTGTGATGTCAGGAAGGGACAGGTGAGCTGTTAAAGCTAAGCTAACCGAGCTAAAGAGAGTTGGCGGCTGTTAGCTGAGTTAGCTAAGTGAAGCTGTCAGAGCCGTTAGCGTGCTGCTGTTAGCCGTTAGCTGATGACACAGGCCCGCTGTCTGTCAATGAGCTCTGTGTCAATAAAGTTTGAACACCTGCTGAGGGGCTGCTCACCTGCTACAGTACAGGTGATGTCTGACAGGTCATCATCACACATCTGACTGACGGAACAAACTCAGATTTATAAGAAAATAACTGAAAGAACCTGAAATATAAAGTCAGAGTTTGTGATTATTGATCAGATGATGATTGATTTCTTTACTTTCAGCCTCTTCACAACTTCTTCTGACAGCTCAGATGTGTGTGTGTGTGACTAAAAAAAACAATATCAGATTGATAACCAATGAGTTTAAATACACAAGTGGACTCCACAGTGTCTTTAATTGTCCTCTGTTTGTGATTATTGATCATCTGTTGGAAGGGAAAACCCCAACATCAGACTGATGATCATTGAGTTTAGTTTGAAGATGAAGTGCTCCTCTGATATTTTGGTGTTATTGATGTCAGACGTGTGTTGATGTGTGACAGGAGGTCTCACTCCTCTCCTGTCTCCTCAGTGAGTTCTTTGAGCGGACCATCCTGTGTAACAGTCTAGTGTGGAGCTGCGCTCTGACGGGGCGAGCGGGCCTCACCTACCTGGAGGCGGTGGAGAGCGAGCGGCGGGCAAAGCAGAGTCTGCAGAGCTTCCCTCCATCTCTGGTGGCGCCTCTGCTCCACCTGGCCGCGCTGAGCCACCGCTGCAGGCTGACGGAGCTCTGCGAGGATGTCTACGTCTTCGTCAAAGACCGCTTCTTCCCCGGAGAGACGGTGGACGTTGCGGGACGTAACGGAGCCAGGTACGGACACATGACACCCATGACATGGGTTATTGCTGGTCACAGAGGACAGGACCAGTTTGTATTAATGAGTTTTAAAGGGATAGTTTTTTGAAGTGGGGTCATATAAAGTACATATCTATAGTCTGTTTCCTACTGTAATCACCGATCAGCGCAGCCTCAGTTTGGAGCAGCAGAGAGACGCTCAGCTTTGTACTGCAGTGAACAGAGTCCAGAGAAAAAGAGAAATAAACCACCTAAAACAAGGCTCACCTTAAAAAATCTATAACAGTTCAAGTGTATGTTGTATAGAGAAAATTCACACCGCTTTACATCACCGTCAGACCGCCCTTTCTTTTGGCACTACATTTTCTCAACCGTAGAACCTCCGTATCCCTACGCGTTACCGCAACTGGGCAACAGCTGATCTGCGAGCAGCGAGATGCAGTGTGAGGCCGAGCTGCTGGACCAGAGGTTTACTTTCAATAAAAACGAAACTTAACTATCCATATCCCTACGCATTAGCTCAACTGCGTAGGGCGCATGCCACATGTGCAGCTGACCCTGATTCGAATCCCGGCCAGTGGACCTTTGCTGCACCCCCTCTCTCCCCCATTTCATATTCTATCCACTGTCTAAATAAAGGTGTCTATTCCATAAAAAAATACATAAATATAAATAAATAAAACTACAGAGTGCTCCTTTAATTTTAAGAAAGAATTGAGTTAATGTTTCAGATTTGTGTTTTAAGATGAAGAAATGAAGAATATTGTTCTAATGAAAGAAGCAAGTCAGCGTTTCAAAAAAGGAATGTAAGAAAAGAAATGTGTTTTTAAATGACCTGCGGCCATTTGAGCAATGAGGTGCGTTGGAGTGCAATAAATAAATTTTCCATTAGAGCTTCTGTGCTGACAAACAACCAGGAAACATCTAAAAAAGAGCAGAAATTGTTTCAAACTTAAACAAATAGACGCAAGACACAGTTCTGCAAAGTTAGATCCAGTCATGAGCTCCTCATCATGCTGAAGGGAAGTCTGTGAAGTTTGAACAAACTCCAAAACCCTAAAACTTTGCTGAATCAGCTGTTAGCACTTCCTGTTAGCGGTGAACCTGTGGATGTTCAGACAACTGACACTGGATCACTGTGGTACTGAAGAGAACTTAACAACATATTGTTTCTAAGGTAAGTTCTGCTCATGTGAGGAGAGACTCTCTGAGGATTCAGAATCCAATTCATGGAGTCGTCATGTCGTCCCGGTGAGGACACAGTTACAGTCTGAGGCTGCAGCTCCTCGTCTTCAAGGAGCCTCATGAGTCTCAGCTGGTTGCTCAAACAGCCAACATGCGAACAGACATGATGAACACACAAATCCTCATGTTTCTTTTTTTTGTAATTGAAGTTTTTATTGAATTCAAATGGGTTGGTACAACATAACAAAGAAACGTTCCAGGTCAGACATTTCAACAGCCACCACAATAAAGCCCATTGACTGTAGAACAAGGAGATCCGCCCAAGAGACGGTAAGGCACAGTTAGCGATCACTCCCAAAGATTATTCAATAAACAGATTATTAAATAAGCGATAATATTGATAATAGTAAGAAAAACAAGCAACAACAGAGTGAGCTACAACCACGATAACAATGAAGATAATAACCTGAAGAATATGCAGATAAGTAAAAAGAAAAACAAATGAATAAATAAAGACGGTAACATTTAGGGAGAGAGAGACAGAACCACAGTTATGAGTCTGGGTTTTCAGCCATACTGTGTGTGTGTGTGTGTCTGTGTGTGTGTGTGTCTGTGTGTGTGTGTCTGTGTGTGTGTGTGTCTGTCAGACATCTGTGTGAGATCCTGCAGGTTCACTCTCCTCACTCGAGTGCTAACGGAACGCCGGCTGCTAACGGCCACATAAAACCAGCGGAGGGCGACACCATCGTCATCAGCGACAGCGACGATGAGAGCAACGCCTTCCAGAGTCCCAACGCTCAGGTCAACAGGTCAGTAGGTCAAAGGTCACCTGTCTGGGGTCTGGGGTTGTAAAAGGGTATTAAAAGGTAGTCAATGAAATTAGCAAAAACTGAGGCCATTAGAAAGTAAGAAACGTCATCTGATGAGGTATTACATTTTCAAACCACTATCCAACTGTGAGTTTATGTTCCATTTATGCAGGCCTATCTCCTAAAAATCGCTTGAATTTATTTATATAAATTATATGTGAGCAGGACCTGAGAGGTATTGATGATGTGACGTCAGACAGCGTGCGACGTGGTAAAACTCTTCCCGCCTCAGTCTGTGCTCCAACTGGGTCTGATTAATGACCTCCAGTGATGTCACATGAGTCAGTTGAAGTGAAAAGAGAGTTGTGTTGTTGTGGAGTTATAAAGTTGACAGGTGTGTGTGCATGTGTGTGTTTGTGTCAGCAGGAAGAAGAAGAAGCCTCTCAGTCCGTCAGTGTTCAAATACACAGTGAGGATGATGATGGGCGAACACAGAGAGCCCTTCACTGTCAAAGCCAATCAGATCAGGTGAGAATGTGACATCACCCTGTGTGTGTCTGCGCTCAGCTCTGACCTGATGATGATGATGATGAAGTTGACATTAGATCACTGTCGATAATCAATATCACGGAGTAAAAACATTCACCACATATTGATCAATCAGCTGACAAACAGATTATTTGCATTCATCCTTTAAATATGCCCATTAAACTGTTCTTATAAACTTTATTGATACAGGGATTGAAACTGTCAATTTGATAAAAAATCAAATAAAACTAATGGATAACTTCAAACTCTGTGTGATTAGACACCACAAGTTTGTATTCAGACAAATAATCGATTAATCGATTAGTGTTGCTGTTCCAGTCTCCACTCTGCCGCCAGCTGGTTGAATGTGACAGTAAAGATCTGTGCGGCGAAACGCTGATCAGTTTATCCAGAAAAGAACTGACAGATGAATCAATAATCACAGAACTAAACTTGAATATTAAAGTGATCAGCAGACTAAAGCTGCTTCAGGACCGGATCACTCTGCTGCCCTCACTGAGCTTTGAAGAAGATTTAATGTGAACCAGAAGCAAACAAACGTTTTCTTATGAACACTGTTTGACGTCAGCTGATCGTCTCCGTTTGGACGTTGATGTTGTTTGTGTGTTCAGTCGTAGGAAGTCCACAGTGTCCAGAGAGAGACTGAAGCTGCTCTTTAAACAACACTGTGAGCCTCAGAACGGGACCATCGTACTCAAGGTGAGAATATTAATACACCACAGCGAGAAACATGCAGTACATACGTAACGTACACATGAGCACTGTTCCATGAGGCCTTCAGACCAAACACGAGCCGAATCATCTGCAGGTCCAGAATACAACAAAGTCAGAGAAAGACACAAAGTTATCACTCCCACATCGTCGTGAGTTGAAAACATTGAACTGGAGGATTTCAGGTGACGCCATGTCTGAAAGTATCAGCGCTGATGTTGACAGTGACGTCATGACGTCTCTGATGTCCAGACAGTCATGAAGAATGATGGAGCATAACAATCAGTAATCATGGCCGCCTGCAGACACACAGAGCTGTGCGATGACGCATCTCCTGCACTGAGACAGGACAGGAAGGAGGTGTGGGAGGAAAGTCTGGCTGCCTGGTCAGTCATGGAAATACTTCCGGTTTAGCAGTGACTAACTTGGATGGGGATTAAATGTTTTCGGGCGGCTCTTCTAGACTCTGATTTTATTGGATCAAATTGCCCAAATTCTGACTGTAAAACGAGTCATTTTGAGGAGTTGTGAGGCTTTTTTTTACTATGTTTACAGACACGTCTTTCCCAGTGTGAGCTTTAGTCCCCAGTGCATCACATGATGATGTGATTACACGGCTTGGCCACGGCAAACATTGGCTTCAAAGCCTGGTGGTGCTTTTCTTCGTCATTGGTTTTACCGGTGGTCTGAAAGCCACACCGCCATCCGCTGTATCGGACTATATAACATCGTGCTATTCACTGACGGGGGAGATGACTAGAGTGAGAGAGAACTTGCACCTCCAAAAAAAGAGGCTCAATATGTGGTGGCCAACATTGATATTGTGGTGGACCGCCACAAATAAATGAATGTGTGGGAAACACAGAACAAAGACGTTTCTTCAGTGTTCTGACTGCTGTGGTGAGACAGGTCAATTTAGTCTCCGTCTACCTGCTGCTCACAGTTACTATTCATTGATTTTCATTTATTTTGATCTCAGTGGAGACAGATGGACACCATTCGGTCTCGGGTAGAGCTGGAAGCTGCCATCATCCAGACGCTGAAACTCACCCAGCGGAGAAAAACAATTAATAATCCTGAGGGGTGCGTGTGTGCATGCGCGTGATGAGAGGCGAATGTTCTCCATGTTTGGTCTGAACGCACCATAGGACCCGTTAATGACTTCCTGTGTGTTTATGATGACTTCCTGTGTGTTGACAATCACTTCCTGTCTCCCAGTCCTCCACAGTGATGAAGTACAGTCTGTCTGAACAAACGTTCTCTCAGTTCTTCCCTGATGAGCCTCCCCTGTTCCCCTTCAGCCCCACCTCTAAAGGTGGAGGGCGGGGCTCACCTGGACAAGTGAGTGATGTCACTCCACTGATTTAAGTTGTGTGGAAACAGTGTTTGACAGTGTAAAACGTGTGACCCAGCCGACTGATCAGTGATTGAGTGTTATGAAATGTTTCCAATCAATAATGTGAGCTGTGATGTCGTGATGCGTTCACAGGCTGGCTCGTCACTGCTGAAGGCGGCAGAGAAGCTGAAGCTGCTGCAGCAGAGGGAGGAGATGGCTGCAGCCGCTCAGGACAAAGCTCGACTGAAGAAGGAGAAGGAGGAGGCTCAGGAAGCCAAGAGGAGGGACAGGGAGGACAGAGAGAGGTTGAAGGAGGAGCACAGGAGGAGGTTTGAGGTGGAGAAACAGAGGAGGAGGGAGGAGAAGGAGCGCAGGAAGCTGGAGAAGGAGAAGGTGAGTTTTGTGCTTTATTTTATTTGAAATTAAAAACTAATCAATCAATTAATAAACTCAAAGTGTCTGAGAGCTGAGACGTCTTTTATTGGATCTTCAGGAGCGGGAGAAGCTGAAAGAGGAGAAGAAGAAGTATGCAGAACGTCTGAAACTGTGGAACAAACCCAGAGAAGACATGGAGTGTGAAGACCTGAAGGTCAGTGAACGCACCACAGAGCAGTCGCTCTGTTCCTGTCCATTCGTTTCTTACTAATAAAGTTTAGATTGAACCATTAATGCAGTAATGAACCTTGAGATCTGTGAGAATTCTCCTCTGAGCCAGGTCCTGTTTCTGTTTGTGCTGGTCCTACAGGAGCTGCCCAGTCCAGTTCCAGTGAGGACTCGTCTTCCAGCCGAGCTCTTTGGAGATGCTTTGATGGTTCTGGAATTCCTGCGGGCATTCGGCGAGGTCTTTGATTTGAAGGACGAGTTCTCTGACGGAGTGTCTCTGGGTTAGAACCCATATTCTCCTAACAGATTTAGACCAGGACCCTGTGGTTCCTTACAGGGTCCTGCTCCCAGTCCGTTTGACTAGGACCTGTCATGTGTCACTTCTGACGAACGTTTCAGACGTTCTCATGGTTCTAGTGAAGGCCTGCAAAGTTTTTATCTTTTACTTAACAAACATTCGTCAGGTTTGCTGAAAGTTTAGGTTCTAAAAGGTTCTCTCAGGATCTAGACGTTGAGTGGCTTCTGTTGATCGTTTAAGGTTCTGCAGATGTTCTACGTGTGTTTTGGTTCTGACAGTTTCTAGAGCTAAACTGTGATTAAATACATGTTCCATTTTCTGAAGGTTAAGGTTTTTATAGCTTCTCCCCTTCTGCAGACGTTCTGGTGGTCGTGATGGTTCCAGCAGATGTTGTGTTGGATTTCAGTGTTGTGTTTTGTTGATTTGAATGTCGTGTTGGTTCTAATTGATGTTGTGTTTGTTCTCACAGATGTCAAACTCTCACCAAACTGCAACTTCGGCTTTTTTTGTGAAAGTATATGAGTCAAACCTCCGTGTAAAAGCATTATTATGAAAGAGGCACTTTTAAGATTTACCATATTTCCGTTTTCAGGTCCAACTCATCTTCAATGGGAGTGCTACGGGCACTGTTACGATAGCATCAAAATCTCTATTTTCAAAACACTAAGAAGGCTTGACTTCAACTTTATTCATTTATTTAGCACCTTTCATACATTAATGCAGCCCAAAGTGCTTCACAGTGTAAAATAAAAAAACAATAAGCCAGTGAATAAAAAGCAGACATAAAATGAATAAATGAATGTAAAGGCATAGAAATAACAATAATTAAAGTGCTAAAAGTGGAAGTAAGTATGTGCAAGCATGGAGTAAGAAATAAATATGTATACAGCTGTCAAGAGTCAGGACATAAGAAGTAACAGACTAAATAACATGAAAATAAATAGGAAAATAAAGAATAAATAAAATGAGCTAAAATGACCAGGCGCCCTAATTAAAAGTCAGACTAAGACGATATGTCTTTAGATGTTGCTTAAAAATCTCCACAGAGGTGGAGTCCCTCAGATCCAGAGGGATCCATAGTGTCTGAAAGCTGACTCCCCATATGTAGGCCAGCTGCTGGGTGCATATCTAGGAAGCATCTCAGAGAGCTAAGATGGTGCCAGGCCATTTAGTGATTTAAAAACAAGCGCTCGACACAACATGAAACTTTGCATTGTATCACCAGGCTCTCAGTAGCTTGTTCCACTCGCCGCCGTCCTGCCAGTGGAGAAGTGTCGATCTCAGAACGTGACGTAACCTGGAGGACAGTTAAGGTGGAACTACTGTCTGCCAGCAACAACTATCCACACCAGATCTCACGTGACTTTTACAGCTTTTGATTTTAGTATTGTTTCTTACATGAGGCCCCTTATTCAACTTCAAGATCAATATTTTTTTTCACTAACAATAAAACAACAAACTATCCACATTTATATAAAACTAAGCTTTAGGATTGTTCCACCTTAACTGTCCTCCAGGTTACGTCTCATTCTGAGGTCGACTCTTCTCCACTGGCAGGACAGCAGCGAGTGGAACAAGCTACTGCTAACATGAGTTGTTCAAAAACTTTTTTTTTAGTAACTCTGTGTACACAAACAATGTTGTCAGTGCTGGTGTTCATGTGTAGAGACCCTGGTGATGCTACCAGCAAAGTTTCATGTTGTGTCCAGACTTCTTACTGTTTTAAATATAGAGATTTTGATGCTATCGTAAAAGTGCCCGTAGCACTCCCATTGAAAATGAGTTGGACCAGAAAATGAAATACGGTAAATTTTAAAAGTGCCTTTTTCATCATAATTATGCTTTTAGATGAAGTTCGACTCGGGTACATTCACGAAAGAAGCCTCATTGCATTTTGGCGAGTTTCACTTTAAGTTGGTGTTACTAGATTTTCCTTCAGTTCTCACAGATGTTCTTTCTCTGTCCTCAGAGGTTCTAGAGGAGGCTCTGGTGGGTTCCGACCCTGAAGGTCCTCTGTGTGAGCTGCTGTTCTTCTTCCTGTCGGCCATCTTTCAGGCTCTGGCTGAGGAGCAGGAGGAGGTGGCCAAAGACCAGGCTGAAGGTGCACACACACGCACGCACACACACCCACACACATTGTGTAGACGCGCACACACACACACACACACACACACACACACATTGTGTAGACGCACACACACACATATTTTGTGTGTGTAATGTGTGTATATTGTGTATTGTTTATGTGCAGACCTGTCGGAGGCTCTGGATGATGACTGTGATGTCACTCAGTCGGCTCTGAGCGCTGTCGCCTCATTGGCTGCGGCCTGGCCTCAGCTACATCAGGGCTGCAGTCTGAGGAAGTTGGACCTGGACAGCTGCACACTGTCAGAGATCCTACGGCTGCACATCCTGGCGTCTGGTGCCGATTGTTACCACGGCAACGCCAAGTTCCGCTACCAGAAGCAGGGTGGCTTCACGCTGACGGACGACCCGTGTGTTGAGCTGCGATTGGCTGAACCAGCACTGCTGAAGAAGTTGTCAAGCACAGCGGTGTACGACCTGACACCAGGTCAGACAGTAACGAATGATTCATATCGTTATTGACCGATGTTTGATCAGTGATTGATCAGTGATTGATATGTTTACAGGGGAGAAGCTGAAGATCTTACAGGCTCTCGTGGGGAAGCTGCTGACGTTAGCGTCCAGCAGAGATGTGATTGAAGACTGTGTGGAAGATCAAAGAGCCGCCAAACAGGAACTGAGAGAAATCAGAGCCGAACAACACCGCCGCGACAGAGAGGAGGCTGCACACAGGTATACACAGATATACACACACAGGTATACACACGCAGATAAACACACAGGTAAACACAGACATACACACGCAGATAAACACACAGGTATACACAGACAGACACGCAGATAAACACACAGGTATACACAGATATACACACACAGGTATACACAGATATACACACACAGGTATACACAGGTACACACACAGGTATACACAGGTATACACACACAGGTATACACAGATATACACACGCAGGTATACACAGGTACACACACAGGTATACACAGGTATACACACACACAGGTATACACACACACAGGTATACACAGATATACACACGCAGATAAACACACAGGTATACACAGACATACACACGCAGATAAACACACAGGTATACACAGACATACACACGCAGATAAACACACAGGTATACACACACAGGTATACACACACAGATAAACACACAGGTATACACAGACAGACACACGCAGATAAACACACAGGTATACACACACACAGGTATACACAGATATACAGACGCAGATAAACACACAGGTATACACAGACATACACATGCAGGTAAACACACAGACATACACACACAGGTATACACAGACAGACGCAGATAAACACACAGGTATACACACACACACACACACACACACACACACAGGTATACACACAGGTATACACAGACATACACACGCAGATAAACACACAGGTATACACAGACATAGACACGCAGATAAACACACAGGTATACACACACACACACACACAGGTATACACAGATATACACACACAGATAAACACACAGGTATACACACAGGTATACACAGACATACACACGCAGATAAACACACAGGTATACACATACAGACACACACAGATAAACACACAGGTATACACGCACAGAGATATACACATGCAGATAAACACACAGGTATACACAGACATACACATGCAGGTAAACACACAGGTATACACACACAGGTATACACAGACATACACACGCAGATAAACACACAGGTATACACAGACATACACATGCAGGTAAACACACAGGTATACACACACAGGTATACACACACAGACACACGCAGATAAACACACAGGTATACACACACACAGGTATACACAGATATACAGACGCAGATAAACACACAGGTATACACAGACATACACATGCAGGTAAACACACAGACATACACACACAGGTATACACAGACAGACGCAGATAAACACACAGGTATACACACACACACACACACACACAGGTATACACAGATATACACACACAGATAAACACACAGGTATACACACAGGTATACACAGACATACACACGCAGATAAACACACAGGTATACACATACAGACACACACAGATAAACACACAGGTATACACGCACAGAGATATACACATGCAGATAAACACACAGGTATACACAGACATACACATGCAGGTAAACACACAGGTATACACACACAGGTATACACAGACATACACACGCAGATAAACACACAGGTATACACAGACATACACATGCAGGTAAACACACAGGTATACACACACAGGTATACACACACAGACACACGCAGATAAACACACAGGTATACACACACACAGGTATACACAGATATACAGACGCAGATAAACACACAGGTATACACAGACATACACATGCAGGTAAACACACAGACATACACACACAGGTATACACAGACAGACGCAGATAAACACACAGGTATACACACACACACACACACACACAGGTATACACAGATATACACACACAGATAAACACACAGGTATACACACAGGTATACACAGACATACACACGCAGATAAACACACAGGTATACACAGACAGACACGCAGATAAACACACAGGTATACACACACACACACACAGGTATACACAGATATACACACACAGATAAACACACAGGTATACACAGACATACACACGCAGATAAACACAGAGGTATACACAGACAGACACACGCAGATAAACACACAGGTATACACAGACAGACACACACAGATAAACACACAGGTATACACACACAGAGATATACACACGCAGATAAACACACAGGTATACACAGACATACACACGCAGATAAACACACAGGTATACACAGACATACACACGCAGGTAAACACACAGGTATACACAGACAGACACATGCAGATAAACACACAGGTATACACAGACATACACACGCAGATAAACACACAGGTATACACACAGGTTTGAAGCAGCGTTATGACATGTCCCTCCTTCTCCTTCAGGGTTCGTCTTCGTAAAGAGGAGAAGCTGAGGGAGCAGGAGCAGAGGATGAAGGAGAAGGAGGAGAGACTGAAGGAGCAGGAGGTTAAGGGAGGACTCCAAACTAATAGGTAGAGGATAAACTGACAGCAACTGAATTACTGCACAAAGCCACATTAAATTGATTTTATTTGAGCTGTTATGAAGTTTTATTATTATAAATGTCCTTCTGATTTGTTAACATGTTGAATGTGTGACAGTGAGACTCGTGTAGAACCAAATGCTGAAGAAGATGAGGAGCAAAATTCATCGTCCAACAAGAAGAAGCGTCAAGGTAGAAAAATAAATCACTGTAACTTTGCCTCGACTAATTTCATGCTGCCGACTCATGATTGTCCTGCTTTCTGCTGTTGTGATGAGTCATGGTCGTCGTCTCTCCTGCAGCTAAACTGAACCAGAAAGAGAAACAGCAGCTGATGACCTCTGACCCCAAACCCTTGTCTTGCCCACCCAGCAGTCTGACTGCTGAGGAGCTGGAGAGCGAGCAGGAGAAGGTCAGGAACACTCATTAAAGGGATAGTTCATGTTTTTTGAAGTGGGGTCATATAAAGTACATATCTATAGTCGATCTGTTTCCTACAGTAATCAGCGATCAGTGCAGCCTCAGTTTGGAGCAGCAGAGAGTCGCTCCAGCCCAGACGCTCAGCTTTGTACTGCAGTGAACAGAGTCCAGAGAAAAAGTTAAATAAACCACCTAAAACAAGGCTACGAAGTTCTACGGTTGAGAAAATGTAGTGCCAAAAGAAAGGGCGGTCTGATGGCGATGTAAAGCCATGTGAATTTTCCCTTTACAACATACGCATACACAACTGTTATAGATTTTTTAAGGTCAGCCTTGTTTTAGGTGGTTTATTTCTCTTTTTCTCTGGACTCTGTTCACTGCAGTACAAAGCTGAGCGACTCTCTGCTGCTCCAAACTGAGGCTGCACTGATCGCTGATTACTGTAGGAAACAGATCGACTATAGATATATACTTTATATGACCCCACTTCAAAAAACATGAACTATCCCTTTAACAGCTCATCTGATTATTGATCAACTCATGTTTTACTGAGCTGATTGATCACAATGTGATCTGAGTGTCGTGTGTGTCTCACCCTGCAGGTTCGAGAGCTGCTGGAGCGGATTCAGAAGGCGGCAGCCTGCACCTGCCTGCTGCCTCTGGGCAGAGACCGCCTGTATCGCCGCTACTGGCTCCTCCCTTCAGCCTCCACCCTGTTTGTGGAGGAGGACTGCTTCGGCCTCACAGAGGATATGCTGCAACCGAACCCCAAATCTGCGCAGGACGCCACCACCAAGATGGAAGACGAGGAGGTGAAGGAGGAGCCTGCAGAGGGAAGGTAGGTGACTGCTTCTCCTTCTGGTCCTGAGTGTGAGACATGAGGAGCTCAGGTGTCCAGTGATGTTCTTTAATGGTCATTAAAACTTCCTGCTGTACAGTACTGGCTCAAACCCCGCCCCTCTCCACACATGTGGACCGCCTGTCAAACGTCCCAACCAATGGTCCTTCTACAACTCAGTGGAGGAGGTGGATCAGCTGATCGAGGCCCTGAATCCCCGAGGTCACCGCGAGAGCAGCCTGAAAGAAGCACTGCTGCAGGAGAGGGAGAGACTGCAACGCCTGCTGCAGGACTGTGATGGGAGCAAGTACAGCCATACAGGTACATGTATACAGGTACCTGAATAGAGGTACATACATGTTTATTCATGAAGGTAAATACACACAGGAGGTATGTCGCTCGGTACACTACCCGTAAACTACCTGTAAACACACCTGTGGTGTTTGTCCAGATCACCCGGAGTCGTCCCGATCAGTCCCAGAATGCACTTCTTCAGCTGAGACTCTGATGGAGGGCAGACTGAGAGACCTGCTGCTGGACATTGAGGACCGGATCCACCAGGGAACTCTGGGAACTCTGAAGGTAAACACACACACCTGGTGGTTAACAGTAGACGCAGCAGCTGACATCACACTGACCTGTCTATCTGTCTGCATTCAGGTGATGGACCGACAGGTGTGGCGCTCAGCGCTGGAAGCAGGAAACTACGACCTGCTGAGCTCTGATGGCCGAGAGAATGGAGGGGTGAACGGACGGGAGGAGGCCATGGAGGTAGACTCACCTGCACAACTGAGAGCCAGAGACAGGTAACAAACATTCACACCTGAGAGCCAGAGACAGGTACTTTCTTTTGTCTTCCTCCTCTTCCTGTGTTTTAAGTGTGTGTGTGTGGGGGGGGGTGTTTCAGGCTGCAGGAGCTGAAGGCAGACAGCGTGGCGTCCTGCAGCGGCTCAGGGACTCCTCAGGTCGTCAGCAACTCAGTACGAATCCTGGCTCAGGCCCTTGCTCACATCGAGCAAGGCATCGAGAGACGCTTCCTCAAAGCTCCACTGGGTGAGGACGACTCAAAGAAAGAACAGAAGACGAAGAAGAACAAGAAGAAGGACGACGACCAGGCCAGTGATGGTGCGACTTCCTGTTTAATAAAACTCTGAACTTATGTCATCATCATTGCTGCCAGTGCTTCTGTCAGTAGACTCACACTGTCTGTCTGTCTTCCTGTCTGTCAGACGGCAGTGAAAGTGGTCGCGTCAGTAAGACGGTATTGGAGCGATGGAGGGAGTCTCTGCAGTCTTGCTCAAGTCTATCTCAGGTCAAACACACACACACACACACACAAACACACTCCAGACTTAAGTCTTGAATGTGGGACTGACATGCTGATGTTTGTGTCCAGGTGTTTGTCCACCTGTCCAGTCTGGAGAGAAGTGTCCTCTGGTCTCGCTCCATCCTCAACGCTCGCTGTCGCATCTGCAGACGCAAGGGAGATGCTGACAACATGCTGCTGTGTGATGGCTGTGACAGAGGACACCATACCCACTGTCTGAGGCCCCGCCTCAAGGTAAATATAGACCACACCCACTGTCTGAGGCCCCGCCTCAAGGTAAATACAGACCACACCCACTCCCCAAGGCCCCGCCTCAAGCTAACTACGGACAAGCTAGTCAGAAACTGTTAACGACTGTACAAAAAACAGGAGGATGAGAGTGCATAGAAGGGTTAGCCTGAATCAGCTATTACTAACACTGACACATGTTCTGATTCTGGTCTGATTCAGTGGACTATAACTGTGTGTTTTTTGTAACTCAGTTGGTCCCAGAGGGTGACTGGTTCTGTCCAGACTGTCGACCCAAACAAAGATCTAGCCGCCTACCGTCCCGTCAGCGCTCCTCTATTGATGAGGAGGAGGAAGAGGAGGAGGATAAAGAAGAGGAGGAGGAAAAGGAGGAGTCAGATGAAGAAGAGGAGTCTGAGGAGGAGGAGGAGTCAGAGGAGGAGGAGGAGGAGGAGGAAGAAGAAGTCGTTGTGAGGTAAGTGGAAATATTTCAGCTTCATCTGTCTGCTCTGACATCAGCTCAAACAGCAGTTTATCTTCTGCAGCACCAAGAAGAACTTGGCCCCACCCCTGAAAGGCAAGAACCAGCAGGTCACACCGAAGAGCAGCTCGGCCTCAGCAGGGAAGAATTCAGCAGCTTCTAAGTCGGTATCTGTTTGTCTGGTCCCACAGGATACCAGTTTACTTGTACTCTCATCCAGGTTAACTGATTCTGTCCAATCACAGATCCTCAGGGAGAAAAGCCACACCCCCCACTGTGAAGGCCAACGTAGTGTCTGGAGGTAAACCTGCTGCCCGCTCTGGGAGTCGAGTCAGTGTCCGTCTGAGCCACGAGATCCTTCCAACAAACGGCAACAGTAAGACCTCACCTGGTCAGAGTGAGGCCCGCAAGAGACCGCCCACAGGTAACAACCAATCAGCACACAGTATCACCTGCCAACAGGTAAACAGCTGGTTTCAGATAGGTGTATGTAGAGCACTTGTCTGAACTGGACCTTGATGTTAAACATCAGTAACACCAGTAAACTTCTCCCCTCTCCTCCCCCAGATGTGACTCCCCCTCCCAAACCCTCCAAACCCGTCCTCCCACCTTCATCTTCCGCCCGCTCGTCTTCGTCCAGTCGACGCTCCTCTGGCAGGAACCACGGCGTCCACGAGTTGTCGGCCTGCGAGCAGCTGACGGTGGAGCTGGTCCGGCATGAAGACAGCTGGCCCTTCATGAAGCTGGTGTCCAGGACTCAGGTACACAGACAGACACACACACACACACACACACACACACACACACACACACACACACACACACACACACACACAGATACATATTCTACAGTTGTATGTCTCTCTGTCCACCTGTCTGCAGGTCCCTGACTACTATGACATCATCAAAAAGCCAATTGCTCTGAGCACCATCAGAGAGAAAGTCAACAACTGTGAATATCAAACAGCAGGTGAGGACACACACACACACACACACACACACACACACACACAGATGAAAGTGAAACAGGAAGTGAGTATTGATAGACCAATATGCTAGTTTTAGTCAGTTACCAGATTTAAAGTTGGAAAATATGTATTTATTTTACTGTGATGAAGGAAGTGGAACTGATGTCTGTCTGTCCCTCTACCTGTCTGTCCCTCCAGGTGAGTTTGTCTCAGATGTGGACCTGATGTTCTCTAACTGTCTGCAGTATAATCCTCGTCACACTAACGAGGCGAAGGCCGGTCACCGCCTGCAGCAGTTCTTCCACTCAGAGCTCAGCAGACTCGGCCTATCAGAGCGCAGGCCCACCCCGCCCGCCAAACGCTCCCGACACTGAACCAAACGCCCCCTCTGACCTCAGAGTCAGGGATGAGACCTGGTCCTTCATGACTTCTGACTCCTGTGACTTGTCAATCTGTACTGTGATGAAACACAGAGGTCAAAGGTCATGAATATACAGTTCCACTGAGCTCACCTGAGACACCCAAGTGTGATCAGCTGATCAAACCCTCCTGAGTCCATAGTGAAGTGTTAGTTCTCCTCTGACCTGCTAGATTATGCTCAGGTGTCTCCTCCTGTCTGTGGACAGGCAGGAACATGTAGCAGACATTCCTGTGGTGCTGTAGGACAGACAGACAGACTGTGCAGACAGACAGACTGTGCAGACAGACTGTGCAGACAGACAGACTGTGCAGACAGACAGACTGTGCAGACAGACAGACTGACAGACAGACTGTGCAGACTGACAGACAGACAGACTGACAGACAGACTGACAGACAGACTGTGCAGACAGACAGACTGACAGACTGTGCAGACAGACAGACTGACAGACAGACAGACTGACAGACAGACTGTGCAGACAGACTGTGCAGACAGACAGACAGACAGACTGTGCAGACTGTGCAGACAGACAGACTGACAGACAGACTGTGAAGACAGACAGACAGACAGGTCTGAACCACTATATAGATAAACTGGAGCTCTGTACGCTGACAGATTTCCCATCAGGCCGTCTGTCACTCAGGGACTAAAGTTCACATGTTCTCTAAATGTGCAGCTGTTTATACTTAAGCAGAGGGTCACCATGGCAACAAGGGCTCAGGCTAAAGGTCACAACCTACAGAAGTCTGTGGAGGCCAAAATGAAATGTGAAGTTCCTCCTGATGTGTGACAGAAATGAAACATTGAATAATTACTGCCTGAACAAGACAGATGAGCCAGAGAGCTTTCAGCTGTGGCCCATGGCCTTCTCCAGGAAGTGATCCTTATCCAGCTTTTATCACCTGAGCCGACAACAACACCTGCCAGTCACGTGACCCCGGTGGAGCAAAGTCCAGAGATGCCTCATAAAATGATTCATGATGACGGCAGCAGGAGTCTCCCAGTCTGACACCACAGAGTGTCCTCACAAACGGATCCCATCTGGACAGTTTGAGCATGTCATCCTTAGATTTTAATTCCTGTTCGTTCGGGCAGTATTTTTCTGTTAAATGAGTTTTGTTCCAGCTGAAAACTGGATTAAAATAGTTATTTCTGTCATACATCACAAGACAAATGTAAAATTAAGTTTTTTCAGAATGAGACTTCCACAGATCATAACCTAAATATCTCTGATAATTAATGAGGTCACCACCCCTGAAACATACAGGCCACGCCCCCTGTCTCCAAGTTTCTTTATCAATTAAAAGAAAAGATCAAACCCGACAAACAGGAAGTCAACATTTAATCAGACCCACGAAGTTGACGTTAAATCTGACAGGAAGTCAGAGTTGAATCTGATAATTGAATTGATCTGATCTGAAAGTTTGTGACCTGCTGTGACAGAATGAAGCCTTAAAGGAGCAGTTCAACATTTTATAAGTTATTGTCTTTGTTTCAGTGAGATGTTCAGATGGATTCACTCATGTACGAGTCAGGTCGTTCTTAGCTTAGCTTAGTGTAATTACTGGACATGAGGTGATATTAATGATAAAACAGAGTAACACGTACTGTTCTTTTAAGAGTCAGAGCTGCCATGGCCTCTGATTTGTAGTTTTTGTATTTTGACTACTGCAATGTTTTTCTGCTTTAGGCTGTTTAGTTGTTGTGTGTGTGTGTGTGTGTGTGTGTGTGTGTGTGTGTGTGTGTGTGTGTGTGTGTGTGTGTGTGTGTGTGTGTGTGGAGGTCAGCTGTAGACACTACACTGGAGCTGCTGATTCTCCTGCTGTCTATTTATTTAGTTCATTTCTTTATTTATGACTGATAGCCGCCGTCTGCCTCCTGATGCTCCTCATGTTTCTCTTTGTTTTCATGTACAAATAATAAGAATAAATGACTTTTTATAACCAGCTGCTGCTTCCTGTTGTAGTTATCTGTAGAATCTGATGTTTCATACTGAAAACATTAATTATTGAATTCCTACTATTCAAAATGGTTTTATTGTCTTGTGCAGAGAAACTTGAAGCCCGATGTGACAGAAAAACTCACGTTAGTAAAATCACAATATATGAAGTCGGAGGTTACAGCTCCGTTACATTCAAACATAAAACACCAGCAGACAAGAATATTAAGATGAGCTGAAAAGGTCAAACAGACTGTAAACAGATGTGACAGGACAGCTGCTCAGGATGAAGCATCAGTGGCTGAAACACAAAGAATACAAACCGTGTGATCAATTTAAAGGTGGAACACAAATGAACATTAATACCACAGTATTAGTACAGTGTATTACAGTTACAGCACCAGAAGTAAAAGTTCTCGTTTTATCACAATAAATAAAACATTATTATTGCAGCTGCTCCTCGTGATGACTCGGGGAAGTCGTATTTTATGATTAATCATTTATTTGTACTTTTGTTTTGTTGGTTTAAATCTGAAAAATAACTCAAGATTTTAGTAACTAATAAAGTGCAAGTACGTCAAGATGGAGCAGAGTACAGTTAAAATGATTATTAGTGAGGTGATCTGGGCCGGGCCGGACCGGGCCGGACCGTCAGTGTCGCAGGTCCGTTCCGTGTGTGGCTCCGCCTCCCCCCCCCCCCCCTCCTCCTCCTCCTCCTCCGCTCGGACGGCCACATTCCCCGCTACCTTTCACCCCTGAGAAACCCCGATCTGACGGCGAATCAGCGCGGACAAACCCCGGGACAACATGGTAAGACCCGTCCGGACCTGTCACCAGGTTAGATGAGGGTGAAGATAACACGCACGGGCCCAGAGCGGAGCCGTGCGGTGCCGTGCGGGTCCTCGGAGGACCGTTATGTGGCTCCGCTCGGCGGTAGCGTGATGTTAGCATTAGCATGGCTGCCGCTCCCGTTATTTAAGCTAGCTGCTGCCCGCTCACCGACCGTTACTCGGTGGTTCTTCACCCACAGAGCTCCGCCGGAGACCCGCTCACACCCGCTCACTTTAACTCGCGCTTTTATAAGTGAATATGTACAATGGGCCCTGTTCCGAGCCGAGCAGGGCCGGACTGGGCCGGGCCTGCCCCCAGGCCGTGTGGCCAGGGGCGGCCATCTTATTCCCGCTGTGGTCCTGCTGAGCAGACCGGCCCGCACCAAGCCTGCCTGCTGGCCGGGCCCGGGACTCACCGCCGGGGCCGGGCTGTACCAGGCAAGCACGACCCGCTGCATCGAACTAACCCGGTTCATTTTAAGAAGCGCGTTCTGTTAGATTAAGTCCGGGTTAGTTAGCAGACAGACAGACAGACAGACAGACAGCCGTGACTCTGCAGTCTGTGTGTGTGTGTGTGTGTGTGTGTCTGTGAGAGAGAGAGAGAGAGAGAGAGAGAGTGTGTGTGTGTGTGTGTGTGTGTGTGTGTGTGTGTGTGAGAGAGAGAGAGAGAGAGTGTGTGTGTGTGTGTGTGTGTGTGTGTTTAACATTATGAATATTCAAACAACAGAATTAACAACAAAGTGAAAAACATTTAGGTTTAATTCATTACAGTTAATTCAATTATGTATTTAACATAGATAAAATGTTAATCTTTATGTCAATAATTCCTAATAATACATGAATTGTGAGTCATTAATCACATGTGATCAGACAACAATCACCTGATTGATTAAGGTTGATTAATTCTACCATCAATGTTTTCATAGGCTTTATATGAAGATTCATGTTGACAGAATATTTCGTAAAAATGGATCAATGCTAATTGTAACAATATTAATTTTGTGAGATCTCATCGTGCTTCAATACAATCAATATATTCTACTCAGAATGAGTTTTATTGGTATGTTGGGATGAAATGTCTCGTCACAGAATAAACAATCAAGTGAACATTAAAATATCCTGAACTTCATCTGGAAGATTAACAGTAACAACAAATCAATATATTTAAACTCCGGGAAGGCAACTGATCAGAGAATTAGTATGAAATCAATAGGTGTGAACAGATAATAAAGACAAATATGAAGCAGTAACATGTTGGTGCAGGTGACAACAACAACAGGTGAAAGGATTACATCATCACTCACACAGCTGATCACACTGATCAGGGTGTACAGTCATGTTCACATTAATCAATAACTCATATTGTTGTCATGTTCATTACGTCCAGTCAGCTTGAGAAGTGACTTACTGCGATTCCATTTTGTGTCTTCATATTTATTGATCCAATCAGCTGTCACGCCTTAAACATGATGCAGAGTGACATCAGCAGTGATGTCACAGGCTCTTCCTTTAATCACCAGTTCTGTGTGTAAAACACCCAGAGTGACACTGATGGTGATTATTGATCAGCTGATCTATGTTTGTCTAAAATTAAACATTAACAGCCATCAGGTCACCAATCAATCAACTGATAATCAAAACAGTGATCAGCTGATGTGCAGTGAGTCAAGATGAGGACGACATCAGCTGACATCTGTTAGTTGGACACCAGTCAGCTGATCTGCCGCCTAAAGGGACATTCTGTAAAACTCACAGAGCTCATCTACAGCTGTGTGTGTCTGTAAAACTTTATTTATACAACAAACTGTAGACAACCATACACGGTCCAGGGAGGAAACATTAGCAGACAGATGGACAAAGTTAAATAAATGTAATTAGTGGAGTTCATGTGTCCACATGCTGCGTCTGATGGCCTCTGGGAAACTTACAGATGGTTTGATTCATTGATTTCTTACAAAAGCAACAAAAAATCTAAGTTAACAAAACATGTTCAAAGATCTGTCACACAGACACTTTCAGTGGTGATGATTCACTCGTCAACCATTTCCTGCTTCAACAGGAAGTTCATCATGCAGAGAGCTTAAGCCACGCCCCTTCCTGTTCCCCTCATGGGACCATCTTTGATCAGACCTTTTGTCTGGTAGTGACTGAAGAGAGACAAATCATTTATTGGTCCTGTTTGACTTGTGTCATGAATCACACTCATGATGTTTGTCTGTTGTAATTAAAGTCAAACCTCATGGAGTTTCAACACGTGACCAACACCAACATGTAGCCAAGTGGGCTCAGAAAAGGCTGTAAACAAGATGAACATCACAATAATTCTGCACATATTGACAACTGCAGTTCTGGTTCAATTCTGTGAGCTGCTGATATACATGAGCAGCTCTACAATTAGGATACGACATCACTGACAACAGTGTCGTCTTTATAATGATGTATTTTCACAGTGTATATTTCATTAGTTTGATGACAAACATCGTGTGTGATTCAAGACACAATTCAAACAGGATCAATACGTTATCTGTCTGAAATAAGTTCTGTGAGAGAATCAGAAGGGGCGTGGCTTCAGCTCACCATGTTTCAGTCGTCTTTTTCAACACTGTCCAGTGGTTATCATCTGTTTCCATGCTAACAGCACAGACAGCTGGCAGCATGACTTCACTACAGTCTGCTAACAGCTCTGTGAGGCTCTACAGAGACATCTTAGTGCTTTGAGCTAAATGCTAACATTAGCATGCCAACATTCGTGAGGAGACACAAATCGTGAGGAAATCCAACCATTCATCCCACCTGTCAGTGGTCAGTAATTAATCAATTACATGTCTGTAGATGAACCAATCATAAGCAGTTACCTGTCAGGTGTTGACTTGAAGATTTAACAGTTCACAGTGCTGCAAACTATCTAAACCAGGTCTGAGCTGGTTTTAGTGACCTCATCCTGAAGATCTGAGGCTGAAGCGTTTCATTAGTGTCAGCACAGTGTTGTAGCGCCAACATGTCTGATCAGTTTTATCTTTCTCGTTGGTGTTTTTATTCCATTTGGTATTTGGACTGTCTGATGTTTTGATCACTTTGTAACCTTGTTCTTAAAGTGCTGTTTAAATAAAGTTTTGTATGATCCGTGTTGTCTGCAGGCGTCAGGTGTCACAGTGAACGATGAGGTCATCAGGGTGTTCAACGACATGAAGGTGAGGAAGTCTTCGACCCAAGATGAGGTGAGGAAGAGGAAGAAGGCAGTCCTGTTCTGTCTGAGCGAGGACAAGAAGAAGATCATCGTGGAGGAGGGAAAGCAGATCCTGGTGGGCGACATCGGAGAGACAGTGGATGACCCCTACGCCTGCTTCGTCAGCCTCCTCCCCCCCAACGACTGCAGATACGGTCTGTACGACGCCACCTACGAGACCAAGGAGTCCAAGAAGGAGGACCTCGTCTTCATCTTCTGGTACGGTACTGATCCAGGACCAGTCTGGGGTCAGGGACCAGACCAGTTGTTGATCTGGGTCCAGAGGTTGATCAGGGTCTTAAACAGCGATTGATCTGACTGGTTAAAACAGTTCTGATGTTCTGACTGCTGTGTCGTCCTCAGGGCTCCAGAGGGCGCTCCACTGAAGAGCAAGATGATCTACGCCAGCTCTAAAGATGCCATCAAAAAGAAGTTTACAGGTGAGAGGCCCTCCGACCTGCCGAGGTCAGAGGTCATGTCGTCATTACAACCTTAAATAATGATTAATGGTTAGTTTAACTTGCTGTCTTAGCTGATTGTGTCATGTTGCTAACCACGGTGACACACATTGAACATCTGTCAGGAGGTTCTCTGCGTGTTCTCTGATTGGTCGAACTCAGGTGTGCGTAACTGCTCAGGTGTGTGTCTCCCTGAGCCCTCTGTGACCTCAGGTCTGTGTCCTCAGGTATCAAACACGAGTGGCAGGTGAACGGGCTGGATGACATCCAGGACCGCGCAACGCTGGCTGAGAAGCTGGGCGGGAACGTGGTAGTGTCTCTGGAGGGCAAGCCGATGTGATGTCAGTGCGGCGAGCCAAGCGGAGCCAAGCCAACCGCCGTGCCATCCGGACCGAAGCACCTGACCCCACCTGAACACCGCCGCTTCACTCAGCAGCTTGCTCTGTCTGTATCCATGTCCTGAAGGAGTTAGCGTCTTTAGGCTTCTTTGTTTTCTTTTTGTTCTTTTTGCTTTTTTTCAATATGAAGGAGATCTCATTAACATAATGATATGCAAACACCTCCCAGTTTGTTGCCACATGACTTCTGTTCACCTGGCAGAAAAATCGACACACTACCAAACCCCAGGAAGGTTGTCTCTCTCTCACAGCCAGAGTTTTGCCAAAAAGTCGATGTGAAGGAAGCAGCCACACGTGTCAGAGGAGAGCGCCGCACCGCGAAGCTCCGCCTCCTGCAGCTTTTTACATATGACTTTATTTATTATTGTAAACTGTTGTTTCTTCTTCAGCATGTTCAACCAGGCAGACTTATTGTTAGACTATGCATCAGAGGAGAAGAAGAAGCCGATGATTACCCAGCACTTTTTGTTGAAACACTACAGGTCGAGACAGAACGTTAAATTCTCTGTTTGTCACCACACTAACGTTTGTTTACCTCAGTTCTCATTCCTGTCGGACTCACCGTCATTCTAGCTGTTTGGTCGTCGCCTTACTTTCAGTTTGAATGTAAACGTCACACCAGTTAGTTAGAGTGCACTTTTATTTTGTAAAGAAACACTACAGGAAGCCGAAATTGACCCCAGCAGTGAGAGACGACCCCACAACAACAACAACAACAACAACAAGAACACGACGACATCTGGAGCCTTAAAGTGGAACGTTGTTTCTGAGATCACAGGAAGCCACTTTGCAATAAAAGCCTGTGGCAGATCTGACGCCTCCCGCCTCGTGTCTGCTTCCACCAATCATAGAGCGTCTTCACCCGCAGGTCCTCCAGCTGCCGTCAGCCTTGCATCGTCTCTGGGGAACAGGTGTCTGTTCTACGTTCTGCACTTTAATCAGCAGGCAGACTGGAATGATCTCTGGGTGAAAACGCTCTGAACACTGTAGAACTCAGTAGAACCTGTGTGACACATGTACAGCTCTAGTAGTGTTATTGCGATCTGAGGAGAACCACATTATAAGCAATTATGTTCCAATGTAGAAGAACAAAGTAAAACCTTGTCAGATCAGCTGAACCAGTGAGATGCCAGTAGAACACTGATAGATCCATAATAGCATATGTAGTACCAGTATGACTCCAGCAGAACCCTGTTAGAACCACTACAACTTGGTAGAACCTCATTAGAACCAGTACATTCTTTAGTATAAGCTCCAGTAGAACCACCTTAGAACCAAACTGAGCCTTATAGCTGATGTCCTGTTTGAGTGCATCAGAACCTGATTTTAAAGGTTTCACAGGTTCTAAATGTGAAGAATGTTAGTGAAACTAACTGATCAGTCTTTTTCTTCTACAAGTCCTGACTTCCTGCCTTTTTGACCTTCTGCCTGCCTCCTGACTTCCTGTCTGACTTCCTGTCTGACTCCTGACTTCCTGCCTGCTTGACCTCCTGTCTGACTCCTGATTTCCTGCCTGCCTCCTTATTTCCTGTCTGACTTTTCCGATCTGACTCCTGACTTCCTGACTCCCGACTTCCTGTCTTGACTCCTGACTTCCTGCCTGCCTCCTGACTTCCTGTCTTACTTCCAGTCTGACTCCTGACTTCCTGCCTACCTCCTGACTTCCTGTCTGACTCCTGACTTCCTGCCTACCTCCTGACTTCCTGTCTGACTCCTGACTTCCTGCCTACTTCCTGTCTTGACTACTGAATTCCTGTCTGACTCCTGACTTCCTGCCTGCCCCCTGACTTCCTGTCTTACTTCCAGTCTGACTCCTGGCTTCCTGCCTACCTCCTGACTTCCTGTCTGACTTCCTGTCTGACTCCTGACTTCCTGCCTACCTCCTGACTTCCTGTCTGACTACTGACTCCCTGCCTGCCTCCTGACTTCCTGCCTACCTCCTGACTTCCTGTCTGACTACTGACTCCCTGCCTGCCTCCTGACTTCCTGTCTGACTCCTGACTTCCTGCCAGCCTCCTGACTTCCTGTTGAGCAGCCTCAGCAGCTGAATGACTGGAACATTCCTGCCCTTAAAAGGTGTTGCAGTGTAGACCTGGTCAGGGACTCTGGTGTGAAACCAGGTCCAGGTCCTGCTGCTGTCAGAAGGAGAACCAGCTGCTGTCATCAAGTTTGAACATGTTGTTTAAAGAAAAAAAAGAGTGAAGCTGCTGATCATCTTCCGAGTCTGATCCTGCCTCTATTTCTGGACCGCACGTGTTTCTGAGTCCAGTCAGAGTCCACAAAAGGCAAAAACCTGGACAGATGGCCGAGCTGCTGCAAGAAGACCACACACAACTACACACCCAGCTGCAGACGCACAACTACACACCCAGCTGCAGACGCACAACTACACACCCAGCTGCAGACGCACAAACACCTCAAACACTTGACAGAGTCTGATTTTATTTTGGCTAAATAATAATAAACTTGAAAAAAATGAAATGAAGGTTTAAAACTTCCTGAATAAACTTTACATGTAGATGAAATGAACAGATGATAATCACCGACTGTCACTGGTGGAAAGTAACTCAGTACATTTACTCAAGTATTTCCGAAAGCACTCGTGTACGTTTCACTTCACTACATATATTGATTACTCTGGTTACTTTGAAGATGGATCAATACCTGAGGATTAATAGTTGCAGATTAATCTACCAGCTGTGACGTTAAACTAGTCTAATGTTATTCTAATCTACTCATGATAAAATAATGTTTATACGAGAACTTTTCAGTTGGCTTCTTGTACTTTTACTCCCGGCTGTATTTGCGCTGCAACTTCTCCGTGTGCAGTGAAGACACACAGAGCAGTGAACATGTAGAGACGTTTAAATGAATAAATACTCAGGTCTGTGTGCTCCTGCTGGCCAATGAGCTGAACTGCAGCTTCAAACATCATTAGTATTAAACATGGAATAACTAATAACATTCAACATTCTTTTTACATGTTAAATGAGCTCAAGATGAGCTTCAAGATTAATTATGGCCTGATCAATCCAGCAGCGTGTCAAAGTGAAAGTTTTTCATTTTCTGTCTTTTGGTTTTCTATTCGGACTCTTGATATCAATTATAACCAAATATATCTTCAACAGAGGCCACAGTTATTATTGGAGGTGAGACTCTTTATGCGTGTAGATCCTTTATTTCAGTAAAAGTTCCAATACAACAGAGTAAAAATACTCCATTACAATTCCTATAGTCAAAATACTAATCACACATCGCACCCCTACATCTGACCTCTACGTGCAGCGTGTTAACTATGACCTGTCTTACACAACAGCGCCCCCGTGTGGTATGAAGCGCAATAGTGTATCAGTTGTACATAATAACAACGCAACAAACGTGTTTGGTGTCACTGTGGAAGCCGAGAGAGTCAGTCTGTGTGAGAATATCGTGGAAAACTGAAGGTGTTTTAGTAACTTTAGATTTTCTGTCACAACTTTCACATGAATATGATTCTATATGCACCTGCATCCATTCTTAATCGTTTGTTCTGACTGCCAGTTGTCACTGCTGCAACGTTATTTTATAAATTATAACCAAACTACTATCACCTTGACAACTCCTCCATCATCATGGCCAGCATAATAGCTAATAAAACCTACACATGGACACTCATCGTGGATCATAAAAATACATGAACTTGTTACCGTTACACCATAACACTAAGACACTTTATTAACTTCTGTTAATCAGTTCAGACAGATAGATAGATAGATAGATAGATAGATAGATAGATAGATAGATAGATAGATACTTTATTGATCCCGGAGGAAATTCAAGCAGTTAAAATTCTGTTCATTCTGTTCTGTTCATCAGTTCATCTGTTCTGATCCATGATAATAAGCCCGCATTTAACCGACTGCACTGTTTAATTACGTCGAAATGCGCATGAATACAGTAAGTCGCACTCACGAGTTAAAAGACAAAACCAGGGCTCGTATCTCTGACAGTGTCATCAGTTTAGTTCCGTTTTTCCTCCATGAAAAAGTGAGAGAGTGAGCCCTCTTCACAAACATGTCAGTGAGGGATCTTTGGCGGTGTGATCAGTTTAGTTCAGATCAATGATCACCAGAATTCTAAAATCTTTTTCATCAATGTTTTTACTGTAACGTCTATGTTTCTTTCGTCTGGTGATGAAATAGTTTGAGTGTTTGCATTTTCTTGCTGTGATGTGTGAAGAAATACTCTAACTAGTTAAAGTCCTGACTGTAAATCATATTTTGAGAATCAAAATATCACAATATAAAAGTAAAAGTACTCATTTAGTACTTTACATGAAACTTTATTGACCTCATGAGTTAATTGTGCTCCTTCTGGAATACTCTCCGTGACATCGCTCTGACAGTTACTCTTCTTCTCGCTCTTTTTAATTTGAGTCATGACATCGGCCCTGCCGTGGTGACGTCACAGCACTTCCTGTCTCCACCCGTTCGCAGCCATGATGGTGGGTTTATGTCTTTTCTCCGCTCTCACTCTTGTTTTTGTACCGAATGACCGCTCGGTGCCGGGCTCCGCCGGGCCCCGGGGAGCCTCCGAGGCTCCGCCGGGTGTCGTGTCTCTGTGTCCCGGTCAGTGAGCGGGCGGTGTGTCGGTGAACTAACGGCTCTGTGCTCTCTGTCTCCGCAGCAGGAAGGGCTGGACGACGGACCCGACTTCCTCTCCGAGGAGGACCGGGGAGTGAGTGCTCACTGTCTCACCTGTCAGTCTGTCTGTCTGTGTCTCACCTGTCAGTCTGTCTATCTGTGTCTCACCTGTCAGTCTGTGTGACCGGACTGGCTCCGGGTTTTGTCCGGCTCGACTAAAGAATCTACCTAGCATTAGCTCTGGTTGTCTGGCTTGGTTAGCAGTGTATGCTGACGTTAGCTTCATGCTAACGGGCTCTGTGTGTGTGTGTGTGTGTGTGTGTGTGTGTGTGTGTGTGTGTGTGCGCGCGCTGTGGTTGGACTGTGTGTGTTTGGGCTCCAAACACCTACAGGCCGTTAGCTTCAGCGACTAACTAAGCTAACTTGGCTAACAGATGTAGCAAGCAGCTAACGTTTCAGATCATTAAGGTGTTGTTAATCAGCTGCCTAACGTCAGGCAGTCACATGACACACACACACACACACACAGACACACACACACACACACACACACACACACACACTGTTATGGTAATTGGCCAATTTTTTCCAGGCCAGATGAAAAGGAACAGAGTGAGACCTCCTTCCTTTTTAACGTGGACCAGCCTGTTACTGGTTCTTGTGCTCAGCTCCAGTCTGTTCTGTGTGTTCTATGTGCTGTGTGTTCTGTGTGTTCTATGTGCTGTGTGTTCTGTGTGTTCTATGTGCTGTGTGTTCTGTATGGGTTAGGGTAATGAGGTCATGAGATGATCATTAACAGTCTGTGACTGAGAACAAACTGAGTGAAACATCTGTTGAAGTTTCTTTATATTTTAATTAAATGTGTATATATGGTATTTGTAATATAATATATGATTGTATGGAGGAGTTTGATGTGATGAAATGTTCACCAGCTGACTGTTTGTGTGATGCTGCATGTGTAGAATGAAAGATAATACAGAGAGCAGGTTTAATGATAAAAAGATGTTTTCAGTTATAACTGTGTGGTTAAAAAAACATTTATTAAAACTTTATATGGCTAACTTCCCGTTTAGCGCCCGGCTAACTTGAATAGAGATAAAATGTGATGATGATGATGATGATGATGATGATGATGATGATGATGATATTAACATCGTCTTTACAGTCTGACCACTATGTTAACGGGCGTCAGAGCCCAGCGCCGTCCCGGAGGTCAGCGCTCCTCCAGTATGTACCGCCACAACAACAGGTCGCACACACCGGGCATTGAAATGCTAACATTATTAGCTCGTTAGCAGTCATGTGAGCTCAGTTAGAGACATTGTCAGACATGTAACAGAACATTTCACACCAGAATCCCTAGACACGCTCACGTCACGATCCAGTCCAATCACATTAAAGGAGCATGATGTAGTTCTACAGTGAGAGGAGAAAGATCTTCACTGACTGAAACAAACTCAATGAACAAACTCTCAGACTGGTGGAAGTTCACCTCCGTCAGTTCATCCCGAGTGCTTTTTATCCATCCATCCCAGATCAGGTACCAGGCCCGGTCCACACAGTGTTTGTTTCAGGAGGCAGAGCAGTTTCAGTGTGGATACAAGGCCTAAAATATCTTAATGATATTTGATGATATCTTTAAGATTCAGATCCTGTCAGCCTGTTTTCTTCCGTCCTGGAGCTGAATCAACCAGAACCAGTCTTATTTCACCACCTCTGGACTGAAACCATCCTGCTGACGTGTTGAGGCGTATGTTCACTCCGTCAGTTCATCACACTGAAAAGATTCAGTCACGTGATACGAGTCGTAGCAGGTGTGGTCGCTCAGTGGGATGCAGGTGACTATCAGTGGTGTGGTGCATGATGGGATATGTTTGTGTGTGTGTCATCTTGTAGCCCCGGGCCGTGAACGTGGACCTGCAGACAGACGCCACGTTGCAGGTGGACATCTCTGACGCTCTGAGTGAGAGAGACAAGGTCAAGTTCACCGTCCACACCAAGGTGAGACTCTTCACCTGGATGTAAAGTAACTCACGTAATAGATACAGGTGGAAACTCAGTGTCACCATCCTCCGGCTCCACCACTGGTGTCTGACTGAAACACTTTCTCTTCAGCTCTGGTGGCTCGACTTGATCCTGGAGGCCAAATAATATTCATCGGAAATAAACAACAAGCAGAGTCAACAATAAACAACAAGCAGAGTCAACAATAAACAACAGAGTCAACAATAAACAACAAACAACAGAGTCAACAAACAACAGAGTCAACAAACAACAGAGTCAGCAATAAACAACAAACAACAGAGTCAACAAACAACAGAGTCAACAATAAACAACAAACAACAGAGTCAACAAACAACAGAGTCAACAATAAACAACAAACAACAAAGTCAACAAACAACAGAGTCAACAATAAACAATAAACAACAGAGTCAACAATAAACAACAAACAACAAAGTCAACAATAAACAACAAACAACAGAGTCAACAATAAACAACAAACAACAGAGTCAACAATAAACAACAAACAACAGAGTCAACAATAAACAACAAACAACAGAGTCAACAATAAACAACAGAGTCAACAATAAACAACAAACAACAGAGTCAACAATAAACAACAAACAACAGAGTCAACAAACAACGGAGTCAAAAGTAAACAACAAACAACGGAGTCAACAATAAACAACAAACAACAAAGTCAACAAACAACAGAGTCAACAATAAACAAACAACAGAGTCAACAATAAACAGAGTCAACAATAAACAATAAACAGAGTCAACAGTCAACAATAAACAACAAACAACAAAGTCAACAATAAACAACAAACAACAGAGTCAACAATAAACAGAGTCAACAATAAACAATAAACAACTGAGTCAACAATAAACAACAAACAACTGAGTCAACAATAAACAACAGAGTCAACAAACAACTGAGTCAACAATAAACAACAGAGTCAACAAACAACAGTCAACAATAAACAACTGAGTCAACAATAAACAACAGAGTCAATAAACAGTCTAAAGTAAACAACAAACAACTGAGTCAACAATAAACAACAGAGTCAATAAACAGAGTCTAAAGTAAACAACAAACAACTGAGTCAACAATAAACAACAGAGTCAATAAACAGAGTCTAAAGTAAACAACAAACAACTGAGTCAACAATAAACAACAGAGTCAATAAACAGAGTCTAAAGTAAACAACAAACAACTGAGTCAACAATAAACAACAGAGTCAATAAACAGAGTCTAAAGTAAACAACAAACAACTGAGTCAACAATAAACAACAGAGTCAATAAACAGAGTCTAAAGTAAACAACAAACAACTGAGTCAACAATAAACAACAGAGTCAATAAACAGAGTCTAAAGTAAACAACAAACAACTGAGTCAACAATAAACAACAGAGTCAATAAACAGAGTCTAAAGTAAACAACAAACAACTGAGTCAACAATAAACAACAGAGTCAATAAACAGAGTCTAAAGTAAACAACAAACAACTGAGTCAACAATAAACAACAGAGTCAATAAACAGAGTCTAAAGTAAACAACAAACAACTGAGTCAACAATAAACAACAGAGTCAATAAACAGAGTCTAAAGTAAACAACAAACAA
>JARJLU010019993.1:0-19140 GCA_030272975.1 Sparidentex hasta | reverse complement strand
AGTCTAAAGTAAACAACAAACAACTGAGTCAACAATAAACAACAGAGTCAATAAACAGAGTCTAAAGTAAACAACAAACAACTGAGTCAACAATAAACAACAGAGTCAATAAACAGAGTCTAAAGTAAACAACAAACAACTGAGTCAACAATAAACAACAGAGTCAATAAACAGAGTCTAAAGTAAACAACAAACAACTGAGTCAACAATAAACAACAGAGTCAATAAACAGAGTCTAAAGTAAACAACAAACAACTGAGTCAACAATAAACAACAGAGTCAATAAACAGAGTCTAAAGTAAACAACAAACAACTGAGTCAACAATAAACAACAGAGTCAATAAACAGAGTCTAAAGTAAACAACAAACAACTGAGTCAACAATAAACAACAGAGTCAATAAACAGAGTCTAAAGTAAACAACAAACAACTGAGTCAACAATAAACAACAGAGTCAATAAACAGAGTCTAAAGTAAACAACAAACAAATGAGTCAACAATAAACAACAGAAAGAAATTCAGTTTCTGTGATCTGTCCAGATTGAACCCTCCTCACAAACAAATCAATAAAGGATCGCTGAAGAAGAAAATAAACCAACATGAATTTTCTATTCAGAAACAAATCCTGACATCTGTTGACGGTTTACAGTTCTCTGCTCAGTGTTTTAATTTGACAGTACATGAGTCAGCTGATGTGGTGATGTCACTTCCTGTCTCTACAGAGCACGCTCCCTAACTTTAAGCAGAACGAGTTCTCAGTGGTCCGACAGCATGAAGAGTTCATCTGGCTGCACGACTCATTTGTTGAGAACGAAGACTACGCAGGATACATTGTAATGACCTCACACACACACACACACACACACACACACACACACACACACACACACACACACACACACACACACACACACACACACACACTGGTGTTGTTGATGTTGTTGTTGTTGTTGTTTAGATCCCGCCCGCCCCCCCCAGACCAGACTTTGATGCGTCCAGAGAGAAGCTGCAGAAGCTGGGGGAGGGAGAAGGATCCATGACCAAGGAGGAGTTCACCAAGATGAAGCAGGAACTGGAGGCGTGAGTCACTCACTCAGTAACTAAGTAACGAATTACCTGCTAATTTCCACCTGTGTCCCGTGCTGACCGCCATCTATCCTCTTTCAGAGAGTACCTCGCCATCTTCAAGAAGACTGTCGCCATGCACGAGGTCTTCTTGTGTCGCGTGGCGGCTCATCCTGTCCTCAGGAAGGACCTCAACTTCCACGTCTTCCTGGAGTACAACCAGGATGTGAGTCACATGACTACATCTCACACACCTTCTCTCACCTGACCTGCTTTTACTCACTCGGTGTACATGTTAAGATTCAAGACTGACAGGAAGTGATGTCATAGTTTCTTTAGTGCAGCCCAAATGAAGCAAAATGGAGGCCTGTGGTCGTCATCATCAATTCTGACAGCTGCGGTCTTCAGACGTGATGTTGTTGCTGTTCTGACCTTTGACCTCTGTGTGTGTGTGTGTGTGTGTGTGTGTGTGTGTGTGTGCGTTTGTGTGTGCGCCCATGTGTCAGCTGAGTGTACGAGGGAAGAACAAGAAGGAGAAGCTGGAGGACTTCTTCAAGAATGTGGTTAAGTCAGCAGATGGCGTCCTGGTGGCCGGAGTCAAGGTGACACTACTGACAATTACACCTGTCTCACACCTGTCTCACACCTGTCTCACACCTGTCTCACACCTGTTTGTCTGTGTTTCAGGACGTGGATGACTTCTTTGAGCACGAGAAGACGTTCCTGTTAGAATATCACAACAGAGTCAAAGACGCTTCGGCCAAATCTGACAGAATGATCCGTTCACACAAAAGTAAGAACCAGCTTCACTTTAGAACAGAAACACAGCAGGTAAGCTGTTCACCTGACAGGAAGTCTGTCTGTGTAGGTGCATTGTGGGAAATGTAGGAGCCAGTTCTCTGTGATGTCGCCACCCGAGCTGCTCAGAATTATTTACATTCGATTTATATTAAAATATATATTAAGGCGTGTGTGTGTGTGTGTCAGACGCTGCTGATGACATCAACAGAATCGCCTCGTCTCTCTACACATTAGGAACACAGGACTCCACAGACGTCTGCAAGTATGAACACACACGCGTCTGAGTCATCAGTGACGTCACTGTGATATCACCACAGTTTTTTGATATGACTGTGCTGACACCACTTCCTGCTGATGATGCATTTCCTGTCTGTTGTCTCTCAGGTTCTTCCTGAAAGTGTCGGAGCTGTTTGAGAAGACAAGGGTACGTCTGAGTTGTGTGTGCATGTATTACAGGTGATTTAGGCTCTTGTGTTGTTGACCTGTGTGTGTGTGTGTGTGTGTGTGTGTGTGTGTTACAGAAGATTGAGGCTCGTGTGGCAGCAGATGAAGACCTGAAACTGGCCGACCTGCTCAAATACTACCTGAGAGAGTCTCAGGCTGCAAAGGTCAGACTCATTTAATATTGTTCTGAACAACATGTTGGTCCGTCCCTACAAACAGTCTGACTTCCAGGCTGTGGCTTCTTGGTTCCTACTATGGACGTTTAAGTATAAAATCAGACCGACGGGAGGAAACACTGGATCTGTTTCTACCAGTGAATGTGAAAATGTTCTGCTGAGGACCAAACGAGGGTCAATACTTACAGACTCAAACAACTGAAAATAATAAGTAGTCTGTCTGTTGTGTTCAGGACCTGCTGTACCGGAGGAGCCGGTCTCTGGTGGACTACGAGAATGCTAACAAGGCTCTGGATAAAGCTCGAGCCAAGAACAGAGACGTCCTGCAGGCCGAGACCAGCCAGCAGCTCTGCTGCCACAAGTTTGAGAAGATCTCCGAGTCTGCCAAGCAAGGTCAGCACGCCACTCTGGAGGTCACTGAGTCGGTCTTTAAGAGCATCAGAACCTCCGTGAGCCTCAGTGATCACAGGAGGACACCGGCTACAGGCAGCTGCTAGAGGGTTTCTCTCTGTGATGGTAGACTGAGTCAGTGTTCTCACCTGTGACACTTTTGTTTAACTCTGACTTATAAACACTTCAGGGTTGTTGGTTAGATTCCAGAGTAGAATGACAGCAGGTGAGACTGTCCTGACACTTGCTCCTGATCAGTGATCAGCTCTGACTGTGTTTGTGTTTTAACCTCAGAGCTCATCGATTTCAAGACGAGACGAGTGGCAGCGTTCAGGAAGAACCTGGTGGAGCTGGCAGAGCTGGAGCTCAAACACGCCAAGGTAAAAGGCCTGGTTATTGTACAGTCATGTTAATCAATAATCAATGTGTTAGCCTAGCTTAGCATAAAGACTGGAAACAGGGGGAAACTGCTAGCCTCAGCTTGTGTGTTTTTAGCATGTCGGCAGTTTGAGACCCTGAACAGACCGTGGGATAATCCAGAAGTATATAAGTGTGTATGGACACACAGTCACATATAGATCAGCTGTTTGTGTTGACTGTAAACAAGGAAACAAATATAGAATAAAGAATGAAACAGGCGACTTTATACAGGAAGTTTATTTATTATTGATTATTTCATCTGCCTTTAATGTGAAGTTTTTATTGTTTACTTAATGTTTTAACCCTCTGTCTCCCCTAACCCTTACCTGTGTGACTCACCTGTGTGCTTCTCTGGCTCCGCCCCTCTCACCTGCAGGGTAATCTCCAGCTGCTGCAGAGCTGTCTGGGCGTCCTCAAAGGGAACACTTAACTCTTTGATCCCATCTGCAAATAACTGGACACGCCCCTCCGCCACAATCCCGCCCATGTCAAACTAGGCACGCCCACCACAGGGCGGAGCCCAGGCGGACGGACAAACGACACCAAGAACAGTAGAGAGCGAGGGAGAGAGAGAGAGAGCTGAGGGTTAAAGACAGGAAGTCTGTCATCTTCATCACTAACCTGACACCATCCTCGTCATCTCCTTCATCCTCCTCTTCCTCTCTCTGTCTCAACAGCACCTGGACTGGCTCTACTGGTCCAGCAGTGTGTCCTGAGCGACATTCACATGAGATTATTGATTATTAAACACTTGATGACTCCTGGTTCTGATCAGACTCTCCTGTCAACAGCTTCTGATACTCGATCAATATGAGATCAGGTCAGTCGTGACACAGATCCAGGTGTTGTTTCTGACCTCTGGTCCACACAGACACAGCAGTGTCTCACTTATAAACATTCATAGTTGACTCTAAATGTGCTAACCAGTTAGCTCCAGCACATCCCAGTCCAACACTCCCTGGTCCCTGAACTGCCAGTCTGGACCGCTACTGGCCCATGTGAACCAGGTGGGTCCTCCTCCGGTCCTGGAGGAGGCACTGCAGCACTTGAAGCTGAACTGACACAAACACCAGAAGAACATGCAGTTTAGCTACAATGACAGTTAAGCCAGCATTAGCCTACAGCTATCATACAGCTAAACACATGAAGGAACCCTGACATCTGATCCAGAACCAGAAACATGTGAACGTCCCTCAGGAGGTGGTCCTGGTCCTAGTCTGACCAGGACTTGTTCTTCTGTCTGTTATTGAGTCACAAAGTGAAAACTTTTCACCCTGTTTCAGTTTTGAATCACTGAAGATTTTTGGATTCCCACTGAAGTCTTGATGAAGAACTTCAGTGAAACAAGTGTGTCAAATATTTTTCCTCATTTTATGTTAGTTTGTAGAAAATGATTCAGATTGAGGTCACAGGACATGAGGAGACAAGTACAGATGGTTTTATTTCACTTTGAACAAAATCACACGTTCAGGACTCAAAAACAGACAGAAAACCAGGTCAACAGGGACGGACCAGCCCAGTCCTGATGGACCAGCCCGGTCCTGATGGACCAGCCCGGTCCTGATGGTGTTCGTCTGTCCGTCTCTTCATTTTTTTCTTTGCTGCTTCAGCCGTCGTCAGCGAGTCATTCTGTCTCATCGTCCTCCTCCTCTGTTGTCGTATGTTGTCCTATTGTGTGTGTGTGTGCGTGTGTGTGTTTGTGTTTGTGCGCGTGCGGGGTGATTTTATTGTCTGGGTTAGCTTCTGGTTCTGCTGCTCTGTCATGGCGTCCAGCTCTCGGTCGGTTCCTGTTCTTATTAAAGTGTGACGTCGCTAAATGAAACAGCCTTGTATATGTTTGTATTAGTTAACTAATGAACACTAATCCTGCTCCTCCTCCTGCTCCTCCTCCTCCTCATCCTGATCCTCCTGCTCCTCCTGCTCCTCCTCCTCCTCCTGCTCCTCCTCCTCATCCTGCTCCTCCTCCTCCTGCTCCTCCTCCTCCTCATCCTGCTCCTCCTGCTCCTACTGCTCCTCCTCCTCCTCCTGCTCCTCCTGCTCCTCCTCCTCATCCTGCTCCTCCTCCTCCTGCTCCTCCTCCTCCTCATCCTGCTCCTCCTGCTCCTAGTCACTAACTGTAGCCTCTGTTCTCTGATGTGTTTGTGTGACTCCAGCTGACGGTGGAGCTTCAGTCTGTTTGCCTTAATGTCGATCAGTCGCTCCTGTCTTTCTTTTTTAAAGTGCACTGTATACGAATGTTTTTTCACTCTTATGTGACCAAAGCTTCCATTTCTGATCCAACATGGAGACAAACAGAATCAACAGAAGAAGAAAAGAAAAGATGATTATACACTCACAACATTTTAGTTGTTTAACTTCAGCAGGTCTGTAATCCACCTGGTCATACTGAGACTGAATAAAACTTTACGGACACTTTTCTTACACGCTCTATGTCTCCGCTCTCTGATTGGACGGGAGGGAGTGGGCGGGGTAGACAGCTGGGCTGCTATTGGCTGAAGGTTCACTTCAATCACCGGGTTCAATAAGTCCTTTCAAGATAAAGGCATATGTTTAGAACTAGAAAGTATTAGTAAATCTATTAGTACAGATTTTCTTTTATCATTAATCAGATGAAAAACAGTGTTCGTGATGATCAGTTGACCCTAAGTATATGGTATATACATGTAAATATATGGATCAGTAACTTTAAGCCCGTGGTCCTTAACTACATCTAATATCAGATACTTTGACTTATAACTCAAGTATGACTTTTGAGTGCTCTGTTTATCACAAACAGTATAACATTTAATATGATTAAACGCTGCAGACTAAATGGATCCTGTGGTAAGCTGATTTAGTTTCCGGTCAAAATGAATTTTGAAACTTAGGTCATTGTTTCATGTGATCGCTGAAGCTTTTATTGTGAAGGCTGTAACCGGATGCCCATTAATGAAAAAACGCAGAAGCATGCGCAGATGCCCCGGGCTGAACTCCGTTCGGTAGAACAGTCAGAGTTAAAATGAGCTCCATCGGGACCGGGGTGAGTGTTTGCCAGCTTCTTCCAGCCGAAGCTTCACCGTAACTTCACTTTCACCGTATTTATGTCTCATTTTAATTCAGTCAGAAAAATATGTCCGACATTTATCTTGAAAATCATTCATAACAACCTGTAATGAGCTAGCTGTTTAGCGTGTAAGCCTGCTGAGTCACAACGAGGCCTGCTAGCTTAAGATGAAATTGAAAGTAGAGAGCAGAAAGTTTTGATTTAATTAAATTCTGTTTGTAGTGAAAGAAAGTAAACCAAGAATAGTAAAACGAAAACACCACCGGAGCGTTGACACAGAATCAATTACTTTAGCTCTATAAATGAGTGTTACTGACAAAGAGGTAGTGTCGATGCTAACAGCTAGCTCCGGTACTTGCCAAACCCCCATTAGAAAACGTCAGATTTAAGTTGTCTTGTGTGTTAGCGAGAGTTCACTCCAGGTAAAAGATAATGTAACGCTTTATATCAAACTATTTAAATATTTTACTTTAAACGGCGTCTATTGGTTAATCAAACTGCCGTAAGTCTGCTAAAATCAACGCGAGAGCTGAACAGCCGTCTCACGCTGCGGTCAGTAGGACGGAGTGAGGGATGATTACTTGACATTTTAGTGACAGTGGATCAATAGTACCTTTACTGCGTCTGTGCTGAGAGATAATATTAATGAGGAAGAACACAGCCTGAAACAGGATCATCTCCAATAAACCCGAGTTTACCACCGAACACACACCTGACACTTTAATCTAAATCAAGGTGTTGTTCTTTAATTTACAAACTACACCGATTTAAAGTCCTTTGTATATTTTAGTTAGTCTTTAGTCTCTACATTTTCAGCCGCAGATGATTGAATCTTAAATTCACGTGTTTTAATTAGTTTATCTCCACTTTAATGAATAACTGAGGAGAGGTAAGATAGTGAGGTGTTTTAATACAAGAGTCCTTATTGTTTTTATGATCAGTATAATATCCATTGGATCAGCTCATGTAGCTCTCAACCTATTGATCCTTAATTATAAACACACTGTGTAATGAGACACAGCAGTTATAACTGCTAGAATAACTGTCCATAACAGACAACAATAAACATTTATTGATAAAACATCAGTATGCAGTGTGTTTAAATGTGCGTGTGTGTGTGTGTGTGTGTGTGTGTGTGTGGTGCAGTATGACCTGTCGGCCTCCACCTTCTCTCCAGATGGTCGAGTGTTTCAGGTGGAGTATGCCATGAAGGCCGTAGAGAACAGCAGGTGAGCTGTAAACATACTCTTGAGAATGTGAAAGCTATTGTTCTTTTCCTGTACTGTTTGGTTACACCTGAATGCACTACTGTGGCAGACTGTATCTACCTCTGTGTGTGTGTGCAGCACAGCCATAGCGATCCGCTGTAAGGATGGTGTTGTTTTTGGGGTGGAGAAGCTTGTTCTGTCCAAACTGTACGAGGAGGGCTCCAACAAACGCATCTTCAACATTGACAGACACGTCGGCATGGTAAACACACACACACACACACACAGTCGTCAACTCTCTGATGGAGGACATCACAAACTCTCCTGGTTGAATCATCACAGCTATGTATCACATGTTATGTATGTGTGAAGACACACACGCTTTATCTGAAGTCTTCTGCCCCCCCAGGCAGTAGCGGGCCTCTTGGCTGATGCTCGCTCTCTCGCTGATGTAGCCAGAGAGGAAGCATCTAGCTTCCGATCAAACTACGGACACGACATCCCTCTAAAGGTTTGTAATCTTGACCATTTCTACCCTGGACCAGGTCTGGATCATGTCTTGAAGAAGTGCTGGTGTGATGATAAACTAATAGTGTTCATCTTTTTGCAGCACCTGTCAGACAGAGTGGCTATGTACGTGCACGCCTATACACTGTACAGCGCCGTCAGGCCATTCGGCTGCAGGTGAGTCTGAACAGAGCAAGGGGCCCTAGTCACACAGGTTTTGCTCACTGGGCTGAACTCCTGTGATATCACCTCCTCCTGACTGTCTGACCAATTCCTTGAGCTGAGCTGAACTTAGCACACACACACACACACACACACACACATTGAGGTAAAGATGTGTAGCTGATGGAGTTGTTAGTTTGAAGGCAGTTTTCACTTTGTGTGTTTTTGATGATGATGATGATGATGCTCCTCCTCCTCTCTGTCTCCAGCTTCATCCTGGGCTCGTACGATAAAGACGATGGTCCTCAGCTCTACATGGTCGACCCGTCAGGCATCTCATATGTGAGTCACTCAGATGGAGGACTGTGATTGGTGTGTGACTGTTGTCATGGTGAACTAACTGATGTCAGATCAGAGGTCTGTAGTTTATCAGTGAGGTTTGGACCCATCACCATGGCAACTGATGCTGCAGACCAGCTGAAAGTTTGTTTCACTGATCAGCTCCTTCAAATATCATCTTTCTATAATCAGTAATCAATAGTGCTGATCCAGACTGACACTGAGCTGAAGGAGCACGCTCACTCCTCCAACTGTGACATCATAACCACCAATTCTACCTGTTGATCTCAACACATGTCTGCAGAACATTTGATCATATGGATGACTCTTCCACCCATACACCCCCTACACCATCCATACAGCTGATAGACCAATCAGAATTAGTGTTGCTTTCGTCAACGAAAATTATGACCAAATATCGTCGTCAACGAACCTTTATCACAAGACGGAAACGAGACGAGACGCAACATAAATGGTGGTCATGTAACGAAAACTATAATCAAATATTTAAACCAATGTGGTTGACGAATAAAAACGGGACTAAATGTGGTTTACAAAATGAAAACTCTGCTAAATTATCTCTTCATTTTCGTTGACCAAAACGAAACGAGACAAAATGTAATAACGTTATTTCGTCTCACTATTATTATTACTTTGCAATATTTCTGTTTCCTGAGTCTCAGTTCAGGTGCTGCATCAGGTCGCACTGCACAGACGCAGGTGATGTCACTTCCTCAGTCCCCACCTGTGCGCCATTATTAAGAAGATGCAGCTGCGGTGGCTTAACGTTAACGACAACTCAAGACACAGAGTGAAGTCTGGCACTAAGAAAGGGACCGATGGCGGCCAGCCGGGGTTCAGTGTTCCCTCCGGTGTCCCGTCAGTCTAAACCTGGGGACAGTTTATAATCATATGGATGCTGTTATAATGTGCAGTGACTGAGATACTGACCCACCAAACATCCTGGAAAGTGACAAAGTTACGTTTTTTGCTCTAAATTACATAATTACATCATCGTCATCAGTAAACTGGACGCTGTCTGACTCACTCGCGGGGACAGAAGCTGATTTCTGAGGGAAAGTTCACAGAAGTCTCAGTCTGGAGGGCTGATTTATTTTCATCACCAACACTTGGTGAGTTAACGTGTTTTACCGGTGACAGACGCTGTTTTTAGTGCAGGAATGTGAGGAAGAGTCGGGAGGACTGACAGGAGGACGGACACTTCTCCATTAAACTAACAGTCAGTGTGTGTGTGTGTGTGAAAACAAAACAAGGAATGTATAAAAGTACAAACAAAAAGAAAATAAACAGAAAATATAATAATGAATAATAACACGAGGTGTGTTGTTTGTGTGCGTGTGTGTGTGTGCTGCTGTTACCAAATGACATTGGCCTATGAGGGGAGAAGGGTACTACATAGCAAATGCAAGACAAGTACACAGAAAATAGAAATTGCATTACTAAAAAGAGACTTAAGTACAATTGTCATTGACCAAAACTAGACTAAAATGTCATCAGTTTTTGTCGACTAAAACTAGACGAAAATAGTCATGGATAATTCTGACTAAGATGAGACTAAAATGCTCAGACTTTTAGTCAACAGAAACTTGACTAGACTAAAAAGAGTATAAACGTGACTAAAACTAAAATTACAGTTTTACACAAAGACTAGACTAAAACTAAAATTAAAACAGGCCGCCAAAAACAACACTAATCAGAACATTGATTTATCTATTGGTATTCATCACAGATACAGAAAATAAGACAGACTACAGTTTTAAAATGTCCACGTATCCGTTGTGGATGCAGTTTCTGTCTTCATCAGTCGTTTTGTTGAAAAGCTTTACCTAGTTAGATGAGTCTCCATTTCAGCTGTAACATTCAGGTGGGAGGGTCAGAATTTGGCATAAACAACATTAAGCACTGATCCATCCTGCCTTGCATCACGGTTCAGGCTGCTGATGGTGTGGGGGATATTTTCTTGGCACACTTTGGGCTCCTTGGGACCAACTGAGCATCGTTAAACGCTACAGCCCACCTGAGTTCGTCCCTTTATGACCACACGGTACCCATCTTCTGATGGCTACTTCCAGCAGCATAATGCACCATGTCTCAAAGCTCAGATCATCTCCAACTGGTTTCTTGGACATGACAGTGAGTTCATTGTACTCCAGTGGCCTCCAGTCACCAGATCTCAACCAGCAGAGCCCTTTGGGATGTGGAGCGGGAGACTCTCATCATGGATGTGTGATGCTATCATGTCAATGTGCACCAAAATCTCAGAGGAATGTTTCTAACACCTTTTTGAAAGTATGCCATGAAGAATTAAGGCAGTTTTGAAGGTGTGTGTGTGTATGTGTGTGTTTCAGGGTTACTGGGGCTGCGCCATTGGAAAAGCAAAACAAGCCGCCAAGACAGAAATCGAAAAACTGCAGGTGAGTCTAAACCTCCACATCATCAGAGCTGCTGGTGATCAGTTCATGAATGAATCAGTGCATCAACCTGCAGCTGGTTTTATAATGAATGAGCTGTCTTTGAAACATTTAGAGATCCTTGTTTAGATCACATGAGAACAAATTGATCTGATTAATGGCTCTCCTTTGTGTGTTTGTGTGTCAGATGAAGGACATGACGTGCCGGGAGCTCGTCAAGGAGGTCGCCAAAATGTGAGTCAGTTCCATCCAAACTAAACTTTATTGACACCTAACAGCAGTTGATGGCCGTCTTCTGTCATCGTGCTGAAACAAACTAACAAAACACACACAAAGAAGTCACATCAGACTCACTTTATCAGTCTGTTGTTATTGATCCGATCCAGACTTAGAGCAGGACTGAAGAGTTCATAATCAACTCAGTCACATGTTCAACAGAGAACAGCAGGATGTTGCGTTTCTGCAGCTGACTGCAGTTAGCATCACTCTGGTTCCTCTTTGGGATTCCTCTTATAATTATTACAGAAAATAATCTGTGTCAAACACAGGGTTCTGATCCGTCCAGGTTCTGTTAATCCAGATAATCTCCACAGATGAACTCCACTCTGTGATGTGTGAAGCTACATTAACTGTGTAGCAGTAAGAAGCTAATGCTAGGCTACAAACAGACGACATCATGGTCACATGACTGAAACGTCTCCACCACTAAGAGTCTTACTGCACAATTACTATCCAGGTTTTCTATAAACTGATCAGTGTACAAGTTGTAAAGTCAGAGTTAGAACAGTGTGGAACTAAAGTGGCCTGTAAAGACGGACTAGTGAGTAGATGAGTCTCCGTGTTGCTGTGAGGACGTTTAATGTCCCCGACAACCTCTGTAGTCTCATTCAGACACTTGTTAGCAACCGCTAACTGTTGTTAGCACATGAAGAGCTTCAGGATTAAACTGTGGGACATTTAATGATGAATGAAACATGTGAATATGTTCAGCCTGTGGAACCACACAGCTTATCACACACAGTTAACTGAAAACAAGAGAGAACCGGATGTGCTAACATGCTAACATGCTAACCCTCAGGATTTAGAACTACACACTACATGACACAGATGTAAACTGAAGCTTGTGTTCAGAGTTTGATAATAAAGTCAATCCTCAGTCACACACTCTGATAGCAGTCTGAACTGGTATCAGACCGGTTTGGATCTCCGCTCAGTCACTTCCTGAATGTGTGGACTGAGAATGAAAACTTATTAAAAACTGATGTGAAAACAGGATGTGACGGTGTAAAGGCCCCACTGCCTTTATCCGACCGCTCTGTTGCCTCCTGTCTGACCCACTCGGCAGAAAAGTAGCATTGAACACACCGATTTGACGTGCTGCCAGCTCCACAGTAGCGTGTAGGTTCTGCGCTTGCGTGAGTTGCAATAAGTTGGTGGCTCTAGTGTATAAAAAGACGCTGGAGGAGAGGTTTATGCACGCAACTCTCTGTACTTTCAATCAAAACAAAACTTAACTATTTCAGACAAAAACAGCTGCATACTAAACATGCAGTGAGACATTACCAAACAAACACAGATTAATTCGTCGTGAATGGACGTAACGGCTAGTCTCATGCCAGTACTCCAAAACATGAATACAGGGAATGATGGGATGGAGTGCGTAGAAAACCAAAACGCATATAGTATTCTGCCCCTCCCACACATCGCGCTGATTTGCTAGCACACCGCCAATCAGAGAATCCAATGGCTCAGACATCCAACGGCCATCCTCCTCAGACTTTGCATGTTGAATCAGAGCAGACAATGTCCGCGCGGCTCTGAAAGCTTCCAACGCAGCTGAACACACCAAACAGATTTATTCCCGACCTTGTCCGAGTCTCTCTAACCCATGAGTCTTTTTTTTTTAATTATTTTTTAATAATAATATATTAAACAGTATGTTAAAGTCCACCTCCTCCTCCAGGTTGACATGTTGTCAAACAGTTTTTCTAACATTTCTTCCACCCTCTGTGTCTGACTGCAGCATCTACATCGTTCACGACGAGGTGAAGGACAAAGCCTTCGAGCTGGAGCTCAGCTGGGTTGGAGAAGGTGAGAACGGACCAATCAGAGACCTGCTACTCTTCTTCTTCCCCTGCTGCTTCATCTGTCCATCCATCTTCTTTTACTTTCTGTGTAGACAGAAATCAGTTAAATCATTAGTGTAAAGTGTAAGTGTAAAAACTGATCTTCAGTCACATAATCTCAGCTGATTAAAGTGATTGATCAGTCAGTAGGGATGATGATCCTGTGATGTCTTTTCCTCTTGGCTGTCTGACCACCCACACTGGCTCTACATTAATTGTGATGCAGTTTAGCTTACAACTGAAAGGAAGAGAAGAAAATGATGTACCTGTCAGGTAACACACTGTCGCTGTTTCCTGCTTGTGTTTCCATGGCAACATTTGACTCCTCTTGTGTGCCCCCCCAGTCACAAACGGACGACACGAACTGGTACCCAAAGATGCCAGAGAGGAGGCTGAGAAATACGCCAAGGTGACACACACACACATATACACACACACACACACACACACACACACACACACACGGCTGACCCTTGTGCTTGTGTGTTTCAGGACTCTCTGGAGGAGGAAGACGACTCTGATGAAGACAACATGTAACTTCTTCGTCTCTGCTGACCACGCTCTCTCTCCCACACACACATCAGATTGTTTTTTATGTTTTATAGTTGAACGTTCATGTGGTTGTTTTTCTTTTGGTTTGATGAATTTCAGCTTTGAAAATAAAAAGTTAAAGTTGTTTGTGTTCCTGCTGTGTTCTCTCTGTCAGCGGATCATTGACAGTTATCGATCATGAAGTTACACTCATGTAAAACAATAAGACACTAAGTGAAGAGACAGGTGCTTTATAAACATGTTATTTATGTTCATGAACAGAAGCTTCTCACATGTTAAATTTTGAATGAATCCTTATTCTTCAATGCCCATTAATAAATCACATTATAGTATAATTGCCATGAAGAAAGATCCATCCATCTATCTATCTATCTATCTATCTATCTATCTATCTATCTATCAATATATCCATCTATCTATCTATCTATCTCTCTATCTATCTATCTATCTATCTAATAAGATGGTCTCTTTTCTTTAGGTTGTTCTGCTTCCTCATTTAGAAATAACCTCCACTCTCCTAACAGGAACATGACAAATATGGCTGTGTCGTCATTCTCTTCCTGTTACGTAAACGGCCCGATGGGCCCGCCCACTCACTCGGCTCTTTACAAACGGCGCCACAAACAGACCGTGTTCACCCCAAACCGACATTTGAACTTTAAAACGCGTGTTTACCGGCGGGGCTCCCGTTGCAGCTTCGTCTCAGCCCGTCCACTGAGTATCTGCGCTGTGAGAACTACAGGCCGGCGGTTTGTTGAGGAGCCTGCCCCAACACAATCCCTGAAACGTGACGTTGTCTCATTCAGAATCCACGTCGCCGAACTACATTTAGAAAAGTGTTCAGGAAATGTTGACAGCGGTCGCTGGCGAGTTATTGGCGTGATGGAACAAAATCAAGGAACGTTAACCACGTCATAATAACAGTTATTCACTCCGGCATACCTGCCATTGCAACAAGCACAGCGTATATATATATAATTTGAACTTTACTTCATGGTTTGACCTTTTTCCGGGTATGTCCATCCAATGTCTTTAGCGTGTTGATTTGGTGGTAAAACATGGGAAAGCAGGTGCAAACGTGGAGCTGTTGAGGCGGCTGACAGAAGATCTATTACAAATTCTGATGGTTTTAAAAATGTATCGTTTGTTTTCTGGCATTTACAGAGTGTCGACAATAAACAACGGCGTATTAACTCTGAAGATTTTTGAATGGGGTTTGGTGTGCAGCTCTCTAGCACGTATCGGGGGCAGGGCTTCATACATTGTCGGTACAGACAAGGAAGCCCACTCAGCCAATGGCGACGTGGCGCTGCTGGGAACAAAACGCGCGAGACCAATTGCGATCTCCACTGGCGGGTTCTTCTTTTGAACTCGCCTCTGATTGGACAAGTATTCAGTAGATGCCGTCATTTCCCTCGTGGCGCCGCATTCGTATCGACCAATAGCGGTGCCAGATGACGTACGCCCAATTAAAATCGAGGAATCGCTCGACCAACCGGATAACTCCGTGGCGACCACCACTGCCACCGAAGCCAATCGCGTGTCGGGAAACAGAGCTCGGGGCTCAACAGCTTGTTGTTCGTGTATCGCTTTGCAACCCGAGCGAGAGGGGAAGCAGCCGCGGTGTGAATGTGAGTATTAAATGTTCCGTTCTGTTCTGAACCCAGATATAACTAGAAACGGGGTCCATTGAGCGGCCGGTCGCGGTCAGAGAGCCGGCTGGATGTCACCGGAGCGGCCGGGAGGCTTCCAGCTCTCCGCCGTTGTAACGAGCCTGCTGTGAATTGAATGGCAGCGGCAGTCGGCTTGTTTTTGCAGTGAAGAAATGTGAAGCTTCTGCGCCTTTGTGGAGCGGACACATATTAAATAAATAAATCACAACACTTTCTGTTCGTCGAGTGTCACACTGTGTCGGTCTGTCCGCGACAAACTTAGTTTAGCATCGAGCCGGGAGCTAATGTTGACGCTGCTCGAGGCTCTGCTGTTACTGACGGTTTAAATCGCCATATGATCACAAACTAGCTAGTTGAGTCGCTAGTTAGCCAACTAGCTAAATTTAGCTCCGGACCGGAGGGTGAACCGCCGCTCGGCTCTCCGTTCTCCCCGCTGCAAACAGTCGTTGTGTGGTTTATGTGAGTGTCGGGACTCGTTGGTGTTTTACCCGGGGCCCTCCACCGGCTGCTGGTCGCAAGCAGACGATTCGGGGGGGGGGGAGGTAAAGTTAGCCGAGCTAGCAGAGCTGACATGGCGAGCTGTGATGGCGACGTGACTCAGTGGAGCTGGGAGCGGAGCGGGAAGGAACGCTGCACTCCGGCTGCGCTCCTCGTCTGCTCGATGTCCCCCCACCGACCCGCTGATATTTAACCTCCAGCCCGCTGGACCCTGAGCTCCGTGATCACACCAAGTAAACGTCGCTAGCTAAGTTAGTGGAGCTGTTTGTGCCACATATTTGATCTGATCCGGGCAGGAGGAGGGAGGGGGCTGCACCGAGCCAGGAAAGAATGCCGAGCTAACACAAGTGAGAGGCTAGTTGGTTAGCTTAGCATTATTTTACAACCTCAGGACAGTTTTGACACTGTCCCTGTCTGTCCTCTGCTGTGTGTCCAACTTTAATCACGAGTCTCTTTCTGTTTGTGTGTTTCAGTGAGCTGAAATCCTTCGAGCTGGACTCCCTCAAATAACCGGAGACATGAAGGTGAGTTTGACCTGCGACACAAACTGAAGACATGTCAGTCCAGCTGCAAACTGGGCTCTGATGGTCCAGATTGTGTCGGTCCGGTTCAGACTGTCTCTGTCCGGTTTCAGTGTTAATACAGACGACACAAACACAAAGTGACAGGATCCGTGTGTTAATGTGTGACTGACAGAGTGTGTGTGGACTGAAGGAGGCTCAGTGTCTGTGACTTAGACGCATAATCATCAGAAAACACTCAACATGGCTGGTTATGGTTGTTTCATTCACAGCCCTCCAAAATAAAAGTCACAGCGTCCTGTATTCAGATCTGTTTATGTTGATGACTGAAGTCATCAAAAGATGAGAAAAAGATTCCTCCTCGTTTTCTCAGCAGAACTGAGACTAACTTGAGTTTAAAAGTCCTGAAGTCAAATCTGACTGTTGTAATGATTGAATTATGTTTTGAAAAATATTGAAAATTTCCTGTTGCTGTAACTTAAATGACACCTACTGAAAATTCATTCAGTCAGACCTGATCTGTAGTTTGTTCTGATGGACCAGGTGAGCTCTGTCACTCTGAGCTGTGTTTACATCCAGTTCACTCATGAAGACGTGTGAGGAGTTTTTTCGCTGTAAACGTTCCTCTCTTAGTGAACAAACAAAGCTACACGTTTGTGTGCGCAGGGGTGATGGGCTGTAAAAGTTTTGTCCGACCAGCTTTACACTTCTCAAATGTAAACTTGTGAGTGCTGTTGATGTTCTACTCTCGGCTGCTTCTTGTGTTTAGTTCAGGGTGGAAGAACGTGAGTAAGATCATAGAGATAAATGTATCTGTCTATTCTGATTATAGATCAGCATCACATACGCTGTTTTACATGAAGTCTCACAGTGTGAAAACATGACTCTTGTGTAGAAATCAAACATTTTGATGCCTCAGTAATGTTTCATAATTATAGTTTTGTCCTCTGAGTTGGAGTCATATCCAGAGCTTCCTAGACCAAAGTAATAATTAGTATAATTTGTGATTTTTGTGCTCATACAGAAAGCTGAAGAAGATTATAAGTTATGATTAGAAGTAGCGTGTTGAAGACTTTGCTGACACAGCAGACAGGAGAGATAACAGTCAGCTGATATTGATCATCCGTCCAACAACAGCACATCTGGCTCTGCATCTGTCTGCAGCAGTTGTTTGTCCACGGAGAGCCAGTCTGAGATCGTCTCTTTTCTCTTGTTCGGTCACTCTCTGGTTAACTTTTCTCAGTTTCCTCTTGTCCCTCCGTCAATGTTGTCTGCAGAGTCCTGAAACTTCCTCCACCCATCGCTCCAGCACTCCTGTGTTATCAGTCAGAACTCTCCAATGCTTCCCTGGTGGTCGGAGCTCCCATTCCAGTCCGGGCACAATCAGCCAACTGCAGGGCTAACTGAATTAACAAGCTAACAGCAGCTGCATTTAGTGGGTTACTTAAAGCGAATTAAAGTCCATCAGGAAACTAGAATAAGTTAAGAACCAGGAAACCTTTTCTTTATAAATCTGGTGGTAGATTGTCCCCCCTGGCCCACCATACAAGACTTTCAGTGTGACCATCAAGCTGTCAGTCAAAGTACAATAGTTCTGTTATGTTGTTTTAGTACAACACAAACTACTGTTGGTTAGAGGAGCATGAAGGCATTAGAGACAGCAGGAGGCTAATGTTAGCTGCTAACTGTGCCTCAAATGACTAACTGGGTACAGAAGGAGGCTAATGCGTACCTTCAATCAATCTGATTGACATTTGAGATCCACAGCTGCTCTCCTGTGTGGCGCAGTGCATGCTGGGACAGTGTCTGTGTGTGTTCTCATGTTATTTGTGTATGTGTGTGTTGCAGGCAGCAGACGAGCCTGCCTACCTGACAGTGGGGACAGATGTCAGCGCCAAGTACAGAGGAGCCTTCTGCGAGGCCAAGATCAAGACTGTGAAACGCCTCGTCAAGGTCAAGGTGAGACTGCAGGCTCAGCTGTGGACGGGACGCCCGGCCTCAGCTGCGGACGGTCCCCTCCCCATGTTGTGTCCTTTGAGTCCATGCTGACTCTGTCCTCCCAGTGAGACAAACTGTCCAGGCTGAGCTTGTTTCATCATTAGAGACGGTTTGTCATCAAAGTTAAATGTTGTTGTTCAGGACAGAAAGAAGAGTTGGGGTTGTAGTTTTTGTGTGAACTGATCCTTTGAAAAGAGGAAACATGTCCACATGTCTCTCTCTGATCTAACCTACTGATCTCCGTCTTCGTGTCTTCAGGTGACTTTGAAAGGTGAGAGTACGTCCCAGGTGGTGCAGGATGACCAGGTCAAAGGACCACTCAGGGTAAGAAGAAGATGATGGTGATGATCTCACTGTCACCATGGAAACAGGAAACTGACTCTTAAAGTAACATCTTGTCCCTCTGTGTCCTTCAGGTGGGCTCCACTGTGGAGGTGAAGACTAACGAGGGTCTATCCAGCGAGGCTGTCATCAGTAAGCTGACAGACGCCAGCCTCTACACTGTGGGTGAGTCCTGATCTAGACTCTGAGAACCTTTTAGTAAAGGAGTAACGGAGGGGGGACCGGTCTACGGGATGGACAGGAAGTAGTCTTGGTTGTAAACAAACTGCAGGAGCTAATGCGGCTAACATGCTAACGGCAGCAGTTAGATCAGATTCATTTATTAGTCAGAGTTTGATGCAGTGTTTAGCCTCATTAAGCTTCTTCTTCTTCTTCTTCTTCTTCTTCTTCTTCTTCTTCTTCTTCTTCTTCTTCTTCTTCTTCTTCTTCTTCTTCTTCTTCTTC
>JARJLU010019992.1:0-16639 GCA_030272975.1 Sparidentex hasta | reverse complement strand
AAAAGGTGCATTGTGGGGACGTCGTGAATGTCACAGACTACAGTGACATTTTGCCCCAGAAGAAAGTCTCATCAAGGTTCAGATGTGTCCAAATATGCCTTAATCATTAGCCTTAGACAAGCATTACAGAAAACTGTTTGGCAGACCTTATGCATAATAGATTCCCCTCATAATGATCATGTCATTGTCATTTACATGCTTAAAAAAACAACAGCAGACATCAAAATTGACTTGAAGACACTAGAGGTAAACTTTAAATGATGGACATGAATTACCTGTTGATTAGTGTCCCCTGAACTGGAGGATTCACCCAACTGTGGCTCTGACATGATCACAGGCTGGGAGCTCACACAGGGCGTATCACATGTAGTCATCTGCAATGATTTGATACACAGAGTAATTAAAAATATGTAAACCAACCCGTCAATTCCATGTAAACACAGCATATTATTCTATTATTTCAATACATTTTCTAAAGGACATGTCTCTTGGGTCAAATACATGCCCACACACCAGACTAATGAGAAAGAATTCTACTGTAATATTTTGTCTGTCTACTTTCACACATCTTGAATAAACCATGCTTAGTGGGGACATTTCACACATCTTGAATAAACCATGCTTAGTGGGGACATTTCACACATCTTGAATAGACCATGCTTAGTGGGGACATTTCACACACCTGTACGATATCACATACTTAAAGTGTTACTGAAACAAAATCAGAAAAGGTGCATTGTGGGGACGTCGTGAATGTCACAGACTACAGTGACATTTTGCCCCAGAAGAAAGTCTCATCAAGGTTCAGATGTGTCCAAATATGCCTTAATCATTAGCCTTAGACAAGCATTACAGAAAACTGTTTGGCAGACCTTATGCATAATAGATTCCCCTCATAATGATCATGTCATTGTCATTTACATGCTTAAAGAAAACAACAGCAGACATCAAAAAAGAATTGAAGACACTAGAGGTAAACTTTAAGTGATGGACATGAATTACCTGTTGACCAGTGTCCCACGAACTGGAGGATTCACCCAACTGTTGCTCTGACATGATCACAGGCTGGGAGCTCACACAGGGCGTATCATATGTAGTCATCTGCAATGATTTGATACAAAGAGTAATTAAAAATATGTAAACCAACCAGTCAATTCCATGTAAACACATCATAATATTCTATTATTTCAATACATTTTCTAAAGGACATGTCTCTTGGGTCAAACACATGCCCACACACCAGACTAATGAGAAAGAATTCTACTGTAATATTTTGTCTGTCTACTTTCACACATCTTGAATAAACCATGCTTAGTGGGGACATTTCACACATCTTGAATAGACCATGCTTAGTGGGGACATTTCACACACCTGTACGATATCACATACTTAAAGTGTTATTGAAACAAAATCAGAAAAGGTGCATTGTGGGGACGTCGTGAATGTCACAGACTACAGTGACATTTTGCCCCAGAAGAAAGTCTCATCAAGGTTCAGATGTGTCCAAATATGCCTTAATCATTAGCCTTAGACAAGCATTACAGAAAACTGTTTGGCAGACCTTATGCATAATAGATTCCCCTCATAATGATCATGTCATTGTCATTTACATGCTTAAAAAAACAACAGCAGACATCAAAATTGACTTGAAGACACTAGAGGTAAACTTTAAATGATGGACATGAATTACCTGTTGATTAGTGTCCCACGAACTGGAGGATTCACCCAACTGTTGCTCTGACATGATCACAGGCTGGGAGCTCACACAGGGCGTATCATATGTAGTCATCTGCAATGATTTGATACAAGGAGTAATTAAAAATATGTAAACCAACCCGTCAATTCCATGTAAACACAGCATAATATTCTATTATTTCAATACATTTTCTAAAGGACATGTCTCTTGGGTCAAATACATATCCACACACCAAACTAATGAGAAAGAATTCTACTGTAATATTTTGTCTGTCTACTTTCACACGTCTTGAATAGACCATGCTTAGTGGGGACATTTCACACACCTGTACGATATCAGATACTTTAAGTGTTACTGAAACAAAATCAGAAAAGGTGCATTGTGGGGACGTCGTGAATGTCACAGACTACAGTGACATTTTGCCCCAGAAGAAAGTCTCATCAAGCTTCAGATGTGTCCTAAGTATCCCTTAGTCATTTTTAAATTTTATTTACTAGTTGTGACACGTACCTGCTTTCGCCATGGGCAGTCCTCGCCTCCATAATCATAGGTTATTTCTTCACCTTGTTTTATGTCTTTTAGGGCAAATAGACAAAGGTGTGGACTTCCTGCAACGTCAATTCGCTTCATCCTGCAGTTGGGATGTCTGTGGTCATCGTTTACCAAGCGGCCGAAAGACCCATCTTCCCTGGAGGCATCAATGCTTTAAAACCACAAAAAAAGAGAGAGAAGAGAGAAAAGAGAGAAAAGGGGAAAAAAATATCATATAAATTCAAGGTCTCCACCAGGAACTCAGAGATTTTTTTTCATTACAACAATATTTACTAACATGCAAGATCACAGTTTTACATGACAGATATTTATTAAGTAAGACTATAAGGTAATGTCACAATGGATTCTGGAGGGTTGACCCAAAATGCAGGGCAACACAGGCAGAAAATTTAATGACTTAAGTTTTAACACAGAAATAATAAACACAGCAGGTCAACAGTAAGAGAACTAAATGAAAACAACAGGCAGAGAATCATAGTAATCCACAAACAATGATGTGACAAAGACTGCACTGAAAACAGGACTTAAATACCAAACAAGAGTTAACGTGGAGAACAGGTGTGGGAAAGGCAGAGACAGCGAGTGACTTACTGAATCAAGGGGACTAGGAGGGAAGGCTAACCCCTTAACCCCTAGTTAAATAGTCACCCCTTATGTCCTTTCCTAACCAACTTTCCCTAACCGTGATGAAAAATGTTAATGCGGTCAGGGAAAGGAGAATTCAAAAGGATTTAGGAAAAAACAACTGCTGTGCTGAGAGGATCCGACTGCACCCACCCTCAGCTATGTCATGAAGTAATGACTGCGGACATCACTGATGTGCAACGGCTGTATTGTTGGATTAGTTTTGCTTCGAAGTTATTCAGGTTGATACAGACTGAACTTGTAACAAGCTGATCAATTGTTTTTGGGAAACAGTGGTGCGCTGATTTAAATGTTGCTGCTGCTAAGAATTGTGGTATGTAATTATCTCCTTTCCTTTCGTAGAGGATGGTCTAGTGGTTCCTATGCTAAAGGAGATGTGAATGGAAACATTGAGGCACCTTTCCTTAGAATTTAGAGAATCCAAACAACTCTTATCATTGCAAGAACTTAACTACTTCCAGGTCACTTCCGCTCAAGGAGGAACATAGGAAAACAGGAGACATAATATGGACGGGTGAAACTCATGAGGACAATCACGAGACACGAGAGAGAAGAAAAACACTGGAAGTGTAAAGTAAGTAAAGCCCAAAATGCAAGAAACTACAACAGATATCACAAACCTTGACAGTTAAATTTAACAATGGACACAAAATCTGTTCCTTACCCATCTCTTTGGCAAATGTAATGACTTCAGTATAAAGTAGTATAGTTAAGGTGCAATTGAAAATCTTACCACCATGTTTTGCCTCCCCACTTGAACGCGAACAAAAATCCAGAACATGCGGAGTGATAAACTCTTCTTCTCCTTTGGGCTTCACCATCATTTATTAAATCTCCTCTGTATTCGACTATAAAATCTCCTTGGCAGAAAGGACTGAGGGCAAACACCCCACGCCCTGCAAGAAAAAAAAAAGACATCTTTGATCAAAACAAAAAAATTAAAAACATACAATTGTCAGCCTGTCACATCAGATAAAGAGTGGCTCTATGACGTACATTGGCTTCATACGAAGTTTTACAATTATAATCATGTTTCTTAAATACAGTACTACTACAATACTACCAAAAACACTATGGGGCACAATTTTTAAGACTGTACTTCTCAGGAGTGACGTCGTTAGGCCTATTTCAGGGGGGTTGGAGCTACCCTAAATTGTTAGTGTTAGCATAATTTGAAAGGGAGATCAGCTCCTTCACTGGCTTGTTATAGTTATTATGATGGAAAATAATAATAAAGTAATAATAACTCCACCACCACCCCTCTGACATCCAGGCGCAGACTAAGTCAGGGTCAGAATACAGGGAGAGTGAGAGGGGAGAGACCTCCTGCTGAGTTGAGTCAAAAGGAGATAATTTATGCAGACAAGCTTCTTCAGAATTTTATGGATTTGAGTTATTTGATCACCTGTATTTAGGAAGAAGAGGTCAGATTAAAAAGTGGAGTGCCAAGAGATGTATATCTATGTAAATATAGTCAAATAGGCCTTACCTTAAGTATTTTATGTTACTACACTGCGAGTCATTTAAATCTGTATTTTAGTGCGTAAGCATACATCACAGGCCTGTGACACAAAGCTATGAGAAACTTATGACTTTTGTTTTTCATTTAAGGTGGCAAGTGGTTGTTATATGTGGAGAGCTTCCTTGTGGCAGTATTGTGTGTAAAAAAACAAAAACAATATAACATAACCTCGCTTTGGGACACTAGTCATTCATTATAGTAGAAATGATTTGAAGATGAATGTAGCTTATAAAATACAGAATAAATACTTACAAAAAACAGTTATTTGGGTTATCTATGTTGTCAGATTTAACTGTGACCTTTGGGTTAGGGTTAGTGATTACTGTTACTGTGGTTACTGAGTTACTGAGTTACCCCTCACTGAATATCAATCTTCCTCACCGGTCTTAATATAATCAGACTCTTCCCAACTCTGGCCGCTCTAGCGAGGTGCACTGCACTTTGCGCTCCGAGATATTGGTACCGTCTGAGCAGGTATTCTCAGCAGCCGCTCATTGTCAACACACTTCACACCGGACTAACCCCACAGTAGACAAGCTGCTGGATAACTTTAGGACTGAGGTCGGCCAGGCTCCTTCTTTTGTTTGAGGTCTGAAAATGCGACTGCATGTCCGTTCTGTTCACCTGCTGGCTGTTTCTTGTTAGTTCAGTGCAGATGACAATGTCTGGCTGCTGTTTACTATTTATCATTTTAATAAGTTACTGCAGGCTATAAAATGTTTCCTACAGTAGATTGGTTAAGCAATAGGTTTTGTATTTATCTACGGTGGTCTTGGTGCTGGATGATTTGATGTGTTTCCTCATTGTTAACGTGTTTGTTAATTAGTCTGCAGCTACCACATACTGTCACTAAAACATATATTGAAGTTCCATTTTTCGTGTCGGCCTGTATTCATTTCACAGAGCTGAAGGAGAGCCTGTAATCTACAATGTGTGAATCCTCTTGGTTCATGATGCTGCTGCAGCATTAAACAATCCCTTTCTTGTGGAAAAAGAAATACATTTGTTGTGTTGGTAATTTCTTTAATTGGCTACATTGGTTCCTCCTACATTTTAATCTTGCTAGTTAACGGTTAATGGCCTGTTTATGAGGGTCGGTTATCGGCAGAAAAAAATATGAAAATTAGCATCCCCATTTTACTGTGATTTATCATCACAGTTCCACCCTTTATATCCATCCGTTCATCCATCGATACATACCATATGACATAATTTTACCTTTTACAGCATTTATGTGTTTCACCTCCAGTTTCCATGTTTTGTCCGTCTTTGTACTGACATGGTGACAGGCATCTTTCATAGGCGTTAGTCTTGGTGGCATTTCAAACTGCAGAGAAATAAAAAAAGTAAGATAGACTTTAGTTCTAGTTAAATCGTACAACAGCTATACTATACTATACTATAGCTGAGTAACACAGTTGCATGAAATAAATCAGGCCAGGCGTAAAATGAGAGGAATGTGGAATTAACCCTATTCCCCTTCAATTGGGGAAAATGTAAAGACTGTACAGCAGCCTTCCCTTCGCCCTTCACTTAACAGTGATTTTCAACTACTGTGAAATGATCAGATGTGCCCTGGGAAATAATCAAATTCAACTTACTATGGCCCAGAAAAATTAATCTTAAATTGCAGCAAATGTGCTAGATAATAAAATATGCTAGACCTTTGGGCAGTTTGGGTCATCATACTGTAATATTTATATTCATGTCATAGGCTACTTAGGGAATTTCGTTTGTCTTCTCTGGTTATAGTGCTCTCACACAGCCACCATGAACTCCCCTGCATGGGCTTGGAATGAAGATTCATCTACTATTGTAAAGAAATACTATTTTTATTATTTGTTTGAAGAGAGGAGTTATCTAACTCAGAGTCCTGCACGGGTGAAAAATTATGTACTGTGTCAGACACAGATGCGCATCGGGTCGGACGCCTGGGGAGGCGGGTCGGGTTTTACGATTGCCATTTTTAAGGAGTCACTTATCATCAGTCATTACTAGCGACACAAATGATAAGCATTTATATATGCAAAATAAGACCCGTACAAGACTCTGCTCTTAGTGACCATTTAAATCCTCTAGTTAATTATCAAGCTAAATATCCAACATGCTAGTTAACGTCAAACACTGCGGTGGAAGACGACGGCAAAATATTATCTTTCTCTAACACTGGATTTATTTATGCCTGCATTTTTAAGGTGTGGCTGCTTTTATTTTGCCGTGGCGGTGCGCCACAGTAAATTACACGTAAGGGAAACCCTGAAAATAAACACGTAAAGTAACGGATAAATGCAAATTCTACTAAAGTAACGTTTCAGTAACTAAGTAACGTAACGTGTATCCTAATTTGTAACATTACAACACTATGTTTAATTAACTGATAACCTGGGCATAGTTCGCAATCAACACTAATGCTTTGGCTAGCATCCATGTTGTTGACATCTTATTGACGGATGCCAGCCAAACGCACGTGTCGTTAGCTAGCAGACCGTTGTAAAACACATATAAACGGCTACATGACGCATAAAACTATCGTGCTATTACGCGATATTTCAAGAAAACTGTTGAATACTTACTGAACACGGCACTTGCCCCGGGTAAATCCTGTGTCGACGTCGAACGTGTCGCAGACGTATGAGGATCGACTTCTTCAAGCTTGAGGTTGAACCTGAACGTGACTTCCTGTCTGATTTCACAATAAAAGCATGCGACCGGAAGTCACAAGCCCCTTACTTGCATCTTATAAAATAAGAAAAAATAATCGGCAGTTTATGATTAATCTTATGACAAAATACCGTATCTATAAATGCAAATTCACTAATAAGAAGCCATGTTTTTACTAATGAGATCAAGCAATACATTCTTTTAATCCAACACTCAATTAATTATAAAGCAATTAAAACTGTAACAGCTTTTACTTAGGTTAAAACTTTTCCCCACTAGCATTGGCCTTTACCTTCAACTTTGTTTCTTTTTCCTTTTGTTGTTATTATTGTTATCATATTATATTATCATATTAAATGTTATGCCTTTTTAGTCGGGATGCGCATCATTTCTGAGTCAAAATGATTCTTTGGAATCACTAACAAAAACCCTTAACTATGCCGCTATTGATTCTTCCCGGGCTGCACCGGCACTGTAAACAAACGTACCACACTTGCAAATTTGCGTTGACGTCACACACACAAGCTTCTGCAGAACAGAGGTGAGCTGAGCTGCTACATGCGATGGACTGTGGAGAAATGTCGTCCAGGCAAAAATGATCCAACGTCTGGCTGCATTTCAAAAATGAAGAACGACACCTCGGGTATCGTCACCTGTTATACCTGTAAGAGGGATCTGTGCGCCAAAGGCAGTAATACAATGATTATGTCCAAGCACCTATAACTCCAGCACCTATAACTTGAAAATGTGATATTTTAATCTAGCCTCTGCCATAATACACTGCATAAAATCAGTTTTTGACAACTTGTTGCACTGGCTTATCAATATACAGCACCAGTTTACTCGGTTGTTAAAACATGTAATGTAAATGTGAACTTGTCTCAATTGAGAACTCGTTGATATCTACCTTACTTCATGCACATAAGCACACAATTAGAACATTCTCAGCCAAAGTGTAATTCGCATATGGTGATATGTGTCCAAGTATGCTATATACAAGCCTGAGAGGTTTTGAGTATTTGGCCACACAACACGGCATTATACTCCAGCAATGCCGTTTGTTTGACCCACTAAGCAGCACCAGTGCTAGCACTAGTACAGCAGGTAAAATTATGCAACTGGCTAGTGTTGTGTGATTATGATAAAAATGAGGTAAATTTAGCACCACAATTCGGCATTTGTGTCACCAGCTTTCACTTGTGCATTTTGTATTTTCCATCCATGTAATGTAGATGATAGCAGAGGCAGTCGGAGTCAGGCTGCTGCTGGTACTGGTAGTCAGTCTGCAGATAACATCAGTGGCAGTGCAGCAGGAGAACCTCGTTTTTTCTTTTCAGTACTCATGTACTACTTGATTTTCAGCCTATTTGGGAATCGATAAGAGAATCGATAAAAAACCAGATCAATAGGCAGAAATCAATAAAGCATCGGAATCGCGAAGTCCTTATCAATATACATCCCTACTTACTAGTTAACTACAAATGTCTGTAAAACAAAATGTCATGAAGTTGCCCATGACTTTGAAGAAGTAGGTTGCACACAGCATACACGACCAAGGAACACACAATTTTTAATTCCATCTTGCTGGCTAATAGGATTGTTGTTACTTGTGTTGTGCTAGGCTAACACCATGGTTGCACTATTACCCAGGGCATTAGCATTAGCTTAGCTTTAGAATTAGCTTAGCTTTAGCACATTGCATTAGCCCTAGCATTCTAAGTTTAGTTCATGTTGGCTTCTATACTAGGCATGTAAACAGTGATCAGTGGATTAGGAAGCACTACAGTACAGCAGATAAGCAAAACAATCTTTAAAATCTGGAAAGAAGCATTCTTAGGAAAAATCCCATTAGCCACATACATTTCAAAATGGCTGCCATTTTTAAGGATAGCATATGAGGAGCTGAATATGATCCTTTGGTTACTATTGTACATAGGATTTCTAATTCTGATTCTGAAACAGGGGTGGATCAACTTACTCCACTCTCCCCTACACCATGCAGCCGCAGTAGATACCTCCCGCCCCCCCACATCAGCTTCAGCCGCTCGTCTCTATATTATGCCTTGTAAGGGTAGCCACGAACATCTGATTCGAGCATCAGATCTTCGAAATCCCCTTCTTCCATATCATACTTTAGCTGTTGTCGTTACTTCACCAGCTTTCTCCACAGCACCTGCTAGCTTAGTTTAGTTTCCAAGTACGATGGCGGATGTTAGTTTTGGCAAGTGAGGTCCCACCCACTGATCTGTTATGGGTCTGTAGCGTCAGTGGGTCCTACCCCATATAGGTGGATTTTAAAAATGAGGAACTAGTACTTGCAGTTTCATCGGAGCCCGTCTCTCTAACATTTCACGCTTTAAATGACACAAAAAGACGATTTTGAAAGCATTTCAAACAGGAAGTGTTTCAGGTAGAAACAGCTCTCTTCTGTCATGTCATTGTCCCAACCGCTTATCCCTTTCCATGGGGTCACGGGGTGTTGCTGCTGGAGCCAATCCCGGCCTTGTCTCAGGGCGAGGGCAGGGTATTCCCTGGATGAGTCGCCAGTTCATCGCAGGGCCCTCACTAGTGAGCCATGTGGGGTTCAGCATCTCGCTCAAGGACACTTCAACATGCAGCCCAGCACTGCCTGGAGCTGGGATTTGAACCAGTGACCTTCTGATCACTAGTCGACCTGCTCTACCCGCTGAGCTCTACCCTCACAGCTCTCTTCTTTCGAGGAAAATGAGAAAATGATGCACGACCATTCAAAAATATGACTGGGTTCCTAATGATAGAAAGCCATGTTTATACTTGCTTCTCATGCCCCAGGCAGGCTCTCTCACTGCTTCTTATGCCCCAGACAGGCTCTCTCACTGCTGCTTACTGCCATACCACCAGCAGCATGCCCAATCTCATCTGATCTCGGAAGCTATGCAAGGTCAAGCCATAAGGAGCCTGCTATGGGGCTTTCACTGTGCTCTAAAGCCTCTTCACCATCCAACATGCTCTAAGCCCAGCTAAGCATCACACCCCTAACCCTGAAGTTTCCAGGAACCATGCCCACTAGCCGGACATGTGCACCCACACTTAAGCACTGCCAGAGTTTTGTGCCCCTGGTAATGCTGAATGGCTCCAGGAGGAGCACCTGAAGCGGACTCAGAGGCCAGCACAGAGCCCCACTCTGTCTCGAGATTTGACTTTGCCATTTTTTCCATAGTTTCACATTGAGGACATCCAGCTCCCATGGCTGTGTACCCTTACTCAGAGGATTCTGGTTTAGAATCATCACCACAGAAAGCGAAGTGAGGCACACACCACTTGTGATGTACAATATATGGGACGCATAACAAATATCCCTAATACATGTAGAGGACTGCTTATTTTAGAGTATTTTATTGTCATAACCAACAGTATTGTAAACATGAGGGTGATATTCATAGATGGATTTTGACACGTTCGTCTGGGTAGGTAAACGCTTTTTTAAATGGCAATGTCAGTACAGTCCATCTAAATGAAAGAAACCACACAGCACCTATAACTTGAAAATGTGATATTTTAATCTAGCCTCTGCCATAATACACTGCATAAAATCAGTTTTTGACAACTTGTTGCACTGGCTTATCAATATACAGCACCAGTTTACTCGGTTGTTAAAATATGTAATGTAAATGTGAACTTGTTTCACTTGAGAACTTGTTGATATCTACCTTACTTCATGCACATAAGCACACAATTAGAACATTCTCAGCCAAAGTGTAATTCGCATATGGTGATATGTGTCCAAGTATGCTATATACAAGCCTGAGAGGTTTTGAGTATTTGTCTTTCGAATATGAGCGCAGTGAAATGCACTTAAGTGTAGGCTACATTTGAACTTATTCCTCTCTTAAATTTTAAACTATCATATCCCCAAACACGCAATTAGAACATCCTCAGCCAAAGTAATCTGCCTATGGTGACATATTGTCCAAGCAGGCTATATATATTTTCAGATTTCTTATACAGTGCAGGTATTAAAGAACATGACAACTATCCTTATCCAAGAAATCTATTGTAGCCTATCTGTATTAATAATGGTCTTTGAAGGATCCTTCCCACAATATTTTCAGACATTTTAAATAAGGTGAACTTGTCAGCATGGAGCTAAATAGCTAAGTAGTGGGGGATAAGTAGCTCTCTTACTCACTAAGCCTCTGTAGTCAGTCAAAGTTAACTAATTATCCTTGTTGTCTACTTGTTATTTTATAATTAGCTTACTTTGTGTTTTACTTTGCTTCTCTGCACAAGTTCTTAGCAGTATAGTTGACATCTGTTGCAAATAAAATGTCTCCAATAGCCTAATTGTTGATTAACTCTGAAAAAAGTTGGTTTATGAATATATATGCTTTATGGGGACCAGGAAGGGGCGGTACTTACCATATTTGGTAGTGGTGTGTGTGAGAACCATTACGTGCAATACCAGCTTTTGATTTATAGGGGGCGATAGTGAGAAATCTGTGTGTGTGTGTCCAAACAGAAAATGGTGAATTATGGGCCAAAGCTAAAAATCACATAGGCACCTTTAGAATGACTCCTGCATTCATTTAAAACCGTTTCCCTTATGGGGACCTCGATTTTTGTCCCCACGCTGTCAGAGGTCCCCATGACGTGACTGTGTAAACAGATTGATGTCCCCATAAGTATAGGAATACAAGCACACACACACACACACACACACACACACACACCGTTTTCACACAATTTTACTTAGGTGAACACAAGAAACATACAGGCCATCATATGGATCTTATTCTGCTATATACATTGATAGCTATCATTTAATTCATTTTGAAATGGAGCCAGTTACATATAAATTGCTATGTGTTTATCTTAGCGCTCATCAGTGTAGTGATGATGATGAGCTAGCTTCAGCGGAGCTGTAGTAACAAAAAGCCATTTAATGTTGGGATTTGAAATCTGTCGGTCCAGTTTTATCAGGTAATATCTAGAGGGAAAATCTTCCATACATATTTATAGTCTGGGATTGTGGTTCTGACAAGAAATGATTAGATGATTCTAAATTGGGAAAATTATAACTAGGATGATAATTGATAGCTGGGAAGCACATAGAGGTTTCAAAACATTGGTAGTATAATCGTGCACACGTAAGCCTTAACCCTTAAATAACCTAAATGTCATATCAGTGCCAATAATACAATATTATTAGGGGTTGCTGAAGGTTGCTGGTTCGAATCCTGGCTCCCCTGGGGCGGAACTGCGCTACATGTCGAAGTATCCTTGAGCAAGTTACTGAACCCCAAAGTTGCTCCTGATGTGCAGTTGGCAACTGTGTAGTAGCCTCTGCCATCAGTAAGGCTCCTGCGATGAGCTGGCGACTCATTTAACCTTCCCTCATCGATTAAACTGGATTTGGCCCCAGTAACCTCATAACCCCTTAGGGGATTAAAAGCGAGCCTCACAGAAAAGCGGAAAAAGAAAACAGCACGGACCAGAACTATATTTAATATACTAATATTATCCAGTAACAAGCCTCGAGCAGCTGTGTTTACAGGGTCTAAAACTCAAACCCACTTTTGTGCATATATAATAAGAATATGTCAAAACACTCTGTCAAACTCCAGACTCCTTGATTAACATTTTTGACACCCACATTAAAGCATCAGGATGCAAATATTGCTTCCATTCATTTGCATTACGACACAGCTCAGTGGGTTTCATCTTAATGTTTTCCCTCCTACACACATCAGGCCGCGTCAGGCTTCTGTTTCACGAACGAGTGACTGAGCACGCTGAAAGTATGATTAGTTAAAGACATGGGAGTAAAACACGCACTGATGACTCTTTAAAGTTGGTTCAACATACGTACTGTACATGAAAATGTTCCTTGAAATTGGCATGCATGGCATTAAATCATCCACAGAACACCTTATACCATCAACAAGGGTGTAAGTCTGGCACTTACCTTCTTTCTAAGTTCCTGTATTAGATTAGGAAATTATCTTTTATAGGAGCATCCATCCATGCCATTATCCGTAACTGCTTATCACTTTTACAGGGTTGCAGGTGGCTGGAGCTGATCCCAGCTGACCTGAACAGGTTACCAGTTAATCACAGGGCTGACATAGTAGCATCCTTCATATATTCAAGTAGCCATGTATGTTTTTTTTTGTGTGTTTTTTTTAAGGGAGGGGGGGGCGATACTAATTGAAAATATGAAGACCTTAACATAATCAGTAAAGCTTAGCTAGTAAAATCATGTTAATTTAAATGTTCACAACAGCTACAGTAATATAACAAAGTTATGATTGCAATTGCATTTTGCTGTCATATAAGGAAAAGAAGAGATGGAGAGACAGAGAATTAAAGAAAAAAAAATATACAAGAAAACACAGCTGTTGGAGTGTGGGTTAGAACAGTCTATGAATTAATGCGATTGACTTAGACCACATGGATAATGTCTCAGGTTTTGGAAACTTATCTCGGCAACAGATATCGTAAAATGATACAGCCCAAACTTTACTCAAAACAAGGAAGTGGGGATGATTATTTTCATTGCATATGTTAACAAAACATTTAGTTAAAATGTAGAAGCTAGATGGATGGGCAATGTTTATCCTGTGAATGTATCAGTGTTTCATTGACATGTTCCCAAAGATCTTTCACAGTTGCACAAAAGAACAAAACATATGCATAATCAATCCTCTTTTAGAGCAGGAACACTTGTCACATTGATCCCTTTCAGTACGCGTCAATCAGAATCTGAGCTGTTGTGTAAACTATGTACAAACATGTTCTATATCATAGGCCAGTCCAATTCAAATCCAAGCTTAACAAATGCTCTTTCAAATTTTCAATTAATATTTATAGGTTGTTAATGTAATGTTTCTTAAAATGTGTCATACACAAATGATATAAACCCCGACTTTGGAGCACTTTGAATCAGCTTTATAAGTGGATCAAAAAGTATGGGTGAGTCCCAGGGTGCTCCATATGTTTACTGAGTACAGTTTAAGTCAGAAGAAACACAAGGTGCCTCGTAGAGAGACAGCGCTTGAGGAACTTGAACCCGAGGCCATTCTTAAATCTTAAGAACACACATACCCTGGTTAGGCAAAATGACAGGTTTGGAGTCAGTAAGAAGACAGGTATTATTCCAATAGGGGACAAGTTGTGAAACTGACATGTGAATTGTAAGTATGTGTTTGCTTGGTACCATACAGACATGGAATTTGATAGAATAGATCCAAGATGTGTTTGTGTTGTCTTGATCTTCACACCATGAAATGTCAGATCTGGTAGGATGACATAATGCATTCTCACAGGATAACCATGGTACACAAGAGGAACAGTTGAGCTAAATCATCAGTGATCCTAGTTGAATAGTCAAGTAGTACCATTTGAAATTGTTTCTGGGGCATGTTACGGTTGAAAATGTAAGGGTGGGTAAATTCAGAGGTTAAAAACGACAGCATTGCAGAGCCTCCTGGGACTTAAATATGTATCAATTAGAATGATGGTAGGTACAAATTTAAATAATTTGTAAAGCAATGCCAACATTTTACTTGATTTTTCTGTATTTTCATAGATATTTTTCCATACAATGTCAGTTATGGATGTTGTGTAGTGACTTATACTCTGATTTAGCAATCAGGCTAGCAATCCTGTCTATCCACAAAGAAACAGGATCTCTGAAGGAAGTCAAGATAGAATACTTCCTTCTCCAGAAATGAGGATCCCTTTATGTCGCTCTTTACTTAAATATGAAGAGAAAGACGTGCATATTCCTCTTGTACAACACTTTCATATAGGGCATGAGGACTGACCTGCTGTTTCACATGGAAAGCTGGACAGTGCCCATAGCAGGGCCTCAATCCTCAGTAGGCTAGGTAATTGCTCCTTTGTGCGAGGAGAAGCACTGCCAGAGCACTGCTAAATGACCTCCAGCAGGCTACTGGTGTGCATGTTTCTGACCAAAGTGTCAGAAACAGACTTCAAGAGGGTGGCACGAGTGCCTGACATCCTCTAGTGGAACGTGCTCACAGCCCAGCACCATGCAGCTCGATTGACATTTGCAAGAGAACATTAGATTTGGCAGGTCCCCCACTGGCGTCTCGTTGTCTTCACAAATGAGAGCAGGCTCACAGTGAGCACACGTGACAGGTGTGAAAGAGTCTGGAGATACTGTGGTGAGTGTTATGCTGCCTATAAAATCTTGGTGGTGGGTCAATGACGGTCTGGGGAGGCATATGCTTCGAGGGTCACACAAACCTCCATGTCATACCCAACAGTACACTGACTGTTGTTAGGTACCGGGATGAAATCCTCAGAGTGATTGTCAGACCTTACTCTTGTGGTGTGGGCCCTGGGTACCCCCTGGCACAGGACAATGCCATGCTTCATGTGGCTGAAGTTAGTTACTTGATTATTTGATAACTGCAGGTGCTAGGCGGCAGCAGAGTACTTGAATCCTGATGATTACAGTAAAATCATGATGACTTGATTTAACTTTTTATCCCAATTGACAACAATTTCCAATGGCAGAGTGGTGCTCTCCATATTTTGGCTGGATGATTCCACACACACAAAAAAATAAATAACAAAACAAATCAATTAAAATCATCAAAATTATTTTTAAAAAAAGATTCATCTATGTGCCTTGTGTCTTTAAAGAATTAAGCCATGCACATAAATGTATCACAGGAACCATAGCGACTAGTGTGGCAGATTCCCACAGGGTTAGAAGATCAGATGACCTCTCCCAAATAGCAAAATTGTTACAGGCCAACTCTTGTGCACACCACATAACTTAAATCTGTCCCACATGATGGCACTTGGGCTGTCCACCCCTGTTTGCAAGATCTGGAACTGGCCCAGACTAGGCCAGTTTTGGTTTAGTGGCATCATTCCACAGAGTCTGTGGGCCAGATGATGGTCCCTCATACAATTTTGCTTTCTGGACTGCCAGAACTGCAACTGGTAACACAAGTTCCGTGAGGACAGGTTTAATGAGACGACCAGCTCAAACGATTAAACCAGGCTGTTTTACAATTCATCTTATAATGCATTTTTATCCAACTGGGTGTGTGAGCATGTGTGTGTGTGGGTGATGTCCTTGCAGGGTAGTAGAAGACTATATTATTATTATTACTCTCACCATTTCTGTTCACCCTGTACACCTCGGACTTTCAGTTCCGCTCTGAGACCTGCCACCTGCAGAAGTTCTCAGACGACTCTGCAATTGTTGGCTGTATCAGTGAGGAGAAGGAGGAGGAGTACAGGGGCGTTGTGGACTCCTTCGTCGATTGGTGTGAGAATAACCATCTGCATCTTAACACCACTAAGACAAAGGAGCTGGTGGTGGACTTCCGCAGGAGGAAAGCTGCACACACACCTGTCTCCATCAACGGTGTGACTGTTGAGGTGGTCCAGGATTACAAATACCTTGGAGTCCACCTGGATAACAAACTGGACTGGGCCAAGAACACAGAGGCTGTGTACAAGAAGGGCCAGAGCCGACTTTACTTCCTGAGGAGACTCAGGTCCTTCAATGTCTGCAACATCATGCTGAGGATGTTCTACCA